>JACCGJ010007627.1:0-18800 GCA_013407085.1 Atriophallophorus winterbourni
ATTTTTGACATTTGCTTTCCGTTATAATTCCATTCATCACCTATAACGTCAAGGTTTACTGGACTTATTATTACTGCGTCGAACTGTTTTCGATGAGCATAAATGAAACTCTTTCATCATGTATATTTTTGATATTTTTGTTTGAAAGGTTAGCAAGGATAATGAACTTCTACATTCGTTCCTCAATAGTTTATACTTTGAAGGTATGGACTCCTTGACGGCAAAAATATAAAATCTATCACAGAGCAACAAGGTTAGTGATGGATCTTCGCAAGGTTCCGTATACAGTAAAATCGAAATGTCTAAGTCTTCGCGACTCCAAACAAAGTAGGTTACGTTCGGATATCAGTGAGAAATAGATCTGTGTCTACCAAAGTACATCCAGTGAAATACTTGCTTCTTTTGTGTGTCACGTGAAAGCTATAAGCAGACATTCCTCAACGCCTTCACTTCACAATTTTCATATTAATTGTCGGCGCAATATTTTTGCCATACGTGACATATTTCATTGTAATTCCATACCGAACATACGGTGTCTATCTTTGCCTTGCGTTGTTAAAAACGGATTTTGAATTACACATACAATAGTATATCATTCGTGAGCCATACGTATGATGTGCTCTATTGCATTCATACTTTTATATTTTTCACATTTTCATTTATAACGTCATCCTATGGTATTCCAAAGGAATAACTTTTTTACCAAAAGAATATTTTAATCATGAATCCTTAGGGCTGTTAGCAGCACAATAAATGGTTCATTTTTGAGTTTCTTCGAGCATTCACTTGTACAGTCAGTTTGTGATTCTGTCACTTATTATCGTTGTTGTTCGTGTGAATATTTTTCGGAAATGGATTCAATTTTAACATTCTTCATTGCGGATTTTCTAAAACTAGTCCCCTCTGAAAGAGAAGCATCGTCGAATAATGTGTTTTTGTACTGGAATTCATTGTTCAAGTTACATTTTATTTGATTGCCTCGATTATTCTCAGGTTGCATGAAGTAATGCACATGTCTTCCAAAGCAAACTGATTATTTTGATAAACAGATTAAATCACGGTGTTTTGATACATTCGTCAGCATCTTGTAAAGTACTCAAATAATTTCTTTTTTTTTGCAAGCAAAATCAAGTTTATTTGCGCAGATCATAATGGGATTTCCCATTTCGTATCATGCCGAATTTCCGTTTCATATCGTGTTATTCAATGTTAGCAGGGCATTTTGACGCAAATCACACAGTTATATACTTGTATCATTCCTAACACTCAAAATTGTGAAAAATCATTGGAATGAATAACAATGTCTGTCCAAAAATCATTAGGGATTGCTAAAGTTTCAGATTGTGAAGACCACAAAGCTATTTCGAAAAGATGTTCGTTGTTCTTGATCAACGAAAATTCCAACCAATAAACTCCTATAAAATTCGAATATTTTGAAACAACTTGCTGTCAAACCAATAAGATTTTATCACACAATCCCATAGATCCGTATATAGGTATTCAACACTGCTGAAATCACAATCATTGTGTATGCGAAAATGTCACCATTGGTTTTGATTATTTTGATTCACGGTATTATCTCAGTGGGAGGAAATGACCAATCAGGACCTTCTGCGAGTTGTTTCGCCGTGAGTCTTTTTCGTTCGCTCCTGAGCATGTGTGAAGGGAACAGTTTTAAGTGGAACATCACCATGAACAACAAGCACCCTCCAAAAACGGATTGCAACCTGAAAAATAAAATTTTGCAATGCCAGCAGCAATGTCGTCAGAGTGTTTTGTGCAATGGCTTTACATACTCCGCGGAGGTACGTGAATATTTTGATCTAAAGGCTGTTTCCTATCAATTGATTCGATTTACTGAAGTAATAACTCATCTAAGTCGTCAAATAATTCGCTGAAGTATGTCGGAATTTCAGTCATCTTCGTTGTAGTTTCACCGAAATTGACCAGTTTCGCTTCTTTGAATAGCTACTCGCGATATTCTTCTACTTATGTTTTTAAATGAGCTCAACTATTCAGTGCCATTGTTCCGGCGTCAATAGCTTGTGGGCTCAGTGTTGCGTATTCCGGAACTTTAGGATTTATTGTTTGTAACGTGTGAAAGATGGTGCTGCTACTATAACGTTATTTGATATCCATTGAGTAGTACCGTTCTTGCTCATTATTCTGATTCACAATAATGTAGATCTACTTTTGCACGCTTTTCCATTCCACATATATCATAATATATGTAGAGACCTTTGCACTCATCAGGTAGCGACAGTACAATGGAGATTCGCAGTTTTTGAAACAGTGGAAAATAGTGAAAAAATCTATTCCACTGAAAGGAAAGTTCAGTCAGATCAACCTTTTTAGTATGGAGTGCTCGCGATATAGCAGAAGTGGTTCAACCTATCGCTTCAAAAAAACATCAACGTTTAAATAAATTTCGTTCACACAGTCACACACATCACGACCGGTATCATTCTGTTTGCACTTATCAGGCAGATACATTAGGATTGCTCCGATTATTACTATCAATTTAGCGAGTTTCCAGTGTGAGAAACAGGAAATCGTAATGATAAAATTCGAAATATTCATTTTCAAAATTATGCACAATTGATACTTTCTACTGAACTTGGTATTACTGTCTCCACCTGATGAGAGCAAACAGCTAGAAACCGGTTTATGTGAGTAAGTACAGGGGATGTGAACACCACGAAATATGTTTTCATTATTTTATCATTATATAATTTGAGGAGTTCAGCATAACACATTCAGAATAGTTTCATGCTTCATTTATTTTCAGAAGTGTAATTTGTCAGTCCGTCGCTCCTTTGAACGCAAATTAGAAGATTCTGAAATCATTGGCGGTTACCAACTGGCATGTTGTAGTGAGTGATAGTGCGGTACTCCGCCGATATTGCCGTTGCAAATCCATTCGTTGTAAACCTGATTCTTTTATTTACTCACATGTGCACGAACACAAGTTATTAGGGTTTAAACCGATGGTCATGAACATAATACTCATTTGCATGAATGTTTATCAAATTTCCTCATACGAAGCCAGATAATACAGTCCTCACCTGACACTCGAGGTGTGTGATGGAAATGCATGCAAATGAGCATATCTGTACAAGATCTATATGTAGTTTTTGTTTGTCCAGCAAGTACAAACGAAAGTCGTGCGGTCAGCAACACGTCATACATTTTGATAAGTATAGATATATTGGTAATAAAAACGAACAGAATATTTGACTACATACGCGGAAGAGAATAGCAGATGATATGTAGATTCCTCGATCTCGTAAGTTTGGTGTTGGAAATTTCGTGCAATGTTATTTGTTCACTTTAGATAACCAAATTCGATTTGAGGTGTATGTAGATCATTTGCTAATAATTTACGTAATATTTGTAAGCTATTATTAGTTTTTGCAAAATTGCACTTATTACTAAGCTGCGTGGCACAAAACGCTCTTGATTAGTTATATTCTATTCTGCACAATTATGTAAAAAGCATTAAAAACTATTGAAAATAATATGAAATAAATTATTTGCTGATTGCTAGAGAGTTTAAAATTTGCGCGAAGTCAGGGCGGAAATTGCGCAAGTTTGCACTCTTGGATGATATATATTCACTGAGGTTAGTATGTATCATTTTTTCCGATACTTGAATATTGCGATAGTATTTATTATGTTGATTGGGAATGATCATAATAATGCCTAAATTGGAATATGATCTGAATCCATCAATTTTCGAAATAAAGCAACAAACCCCGTTTTGCACTCCTTTTCCGTGTACCTAATAGATTGAAACTCAAAATTTCGACACGCAAAAGCAAACAGTTTACTAAAACATTTTTCCAGTTATCTAGAATATAGACATTTGTTGGGAAAATTATTTAAACACCATGTTTGCTCCTGCTATGAACCTTTAATTGATATCAGCATCAATGTGGACTGAAGCGTGTATAATTCGGATTACCTTGCAAACTTTCTGAAAAATGTTCACGCTCGGTCTACTTGTTAAGCGCGATCTGGTTGGCTTTTAAATGTTAACTTTCATTTTGAATCTTATGCTCAAGCTATTCACAACTTTGAGTAGTCCTAAACACGCAAATACTTCATAGGATTCATGCAACCTCATGTCTGAACCCAGATATTAGAACATTTTTATGGTATAAAAAGCAACAAGGTTGACCAAGAACACATGTGAACGAGGTATATTTAGTGCAATGGTACAATCTTCCAAGAAATATTGAAGCTCCTCAGTGAAGACCAAAATCGAGCCCGTATGTTCGGGCAATGAAATTAAAGTTGAACAAATTTCGATTAGGGAATGGTATCACATCGACTTACCAATCAACAATAGGGTATTGTCACAGTTTTTAAATGTTTGCATGCTCAAATAACATCTTCGAGCATAAAATCAATTTTGCCGAACGGTCTTCGCGCTTTCATCGTTAAATGGTAACGCTATCGCTTGGCCAAAGGCATCATTTTTTTCTTATAAACTGAGGCTCGCCAGTTGAAAAAAAATTGAAAATTGCAGAACATATTTGGTAAACATATGTCCAAATAATTTTTGCTCGAGAGTGAAACATATGTGTAATATATCAACCGAAGTGGACAAGATTTTCGTTCTGTCTACAAATGTTGATTTCATTTTTTTGACCCGCCGGACAGGTTTTCATAAATGTTGTGTTCAACTAATGCTAATTCGAAGTAATTCAAAGTTTTGAAGGTTCTACAGTAACCATAGATTCGAAATATAAGAAATGCACAAAACCAGCACAAAAATTTCACGAATACGGAAAGTCAGCATGTGTATTCAGGCGCGAGGTTAGATTTTGTCAAAATTTTCCTGTTAATTGTAGCATTGAACAAGTTCAAGTTTTGATGAACAAATTATATGTGAGGGCAGAAATTTGCATATAAAATAAACTTGGACAGCAAAGAAAAACGTTCAACAATTACATCTAGAAAGTTGAACAATGAAGATATGGACATGAGATTTGCTATCATGTGAATCATGCAAATTAAACAGGTGTTCATATGAGTAATCCACTGTATGCAGAATTTATGAGAACAGGATCGAATCACCCTCGTTAAAACATTTTGGATAACGATGGAGCTAATTTCTCCTCTTTCTGAATCTCTAATTCGTATTGTCATTGCGTGAAATTTTGAAGTTCAAGTAAGTTGGAAGTTAGTAGTACGGTGCAAGAACGTGACAAGAATAAACGGCAAAACACTGTTTCGAGACTGACGGTGTAATATTTCGCTCGTATCTTTTTGTGATTATAGGCAGTTCTCGAAATGTGTAATTGTTCTTGTTAATCAAATCGACTTAACTTCACTGAGCTGATCAACAATGATTCATCTAGCTGCATGAATACATGATACCTGAAGTAGTATAAATAACACAACTTAGCGATTGTTTGGATGAGCACTTCTAATAAGGTACGATGCATTTCAGACCCAAAAGAAACGAGCAGAATGGACAAGATCGTGCAACCACAACTGCAAGTCAATGAGCCGAAAGGCATGTTGAAAGGCCCACGTCGTTCAAATAGAATTGGAAAAGAATCCCTAATGTCAAACTGTATTCAAAAAAAACCAAAACGGGTGAAGAACCGAATGAATGGAAAGGAAAATAATGTGGACTGGGATCTGAGAATCAAGAACAATAAACTTTAAACAAACTTCATCAGTGACATCAAAAGTCTACTGACACGAGTGACGGATTCACTTCATCAATAAATTTGCAATATACATTAAAATATGACAAGCTTTACGTCATTTATTTATCCATAAATTCCCAATAATTCAGAGTCAATTTTAAAAAAAACAAATACATATATTGTTGTTTTTACAATTTGTTTAGCCTCCAGCGAATATGTTTTATCATCTCCAGGCGATAGTCAGAAAATAGAAAGTATAGAAATAGCATTATATCCACCCCCTGTATTTGAACTCACCCAAAAAAACCTAATGAAATCCAAAGGATCTGTGGTCCAGTAGATACAGATCATTTTGTTTGACCTATTTACTCATCGCAATGTAGCTCGCAGGGCATGAGTAGAAGAGTGAGAAATGTTAACATATGTATCTATAATGGAAACGTTTGATTAAATATTACCAAAAATCTGCTTCCAATAATTGTTTTTTCCGTTTCATTGTTCATCAGTATGTCATACATAACTCTCTAATTCGACTCAAATACACTGTGTAAATATATATTTCAAATTTAAGGTGTGAAAGAGTTAGTATTATTGACTGTAACATAGTTTATTATGTTTCCACTGTTTTAGGAGTCAATATGTTCCATATTACTACCCCCGCTCGATAAATGTTCAGAGCCAGAAATTGGTTATGGAGTGATTTGGGAGCAGCCATTCAAATAATTTGTCCAATTTTAATGGTATTCAGATCCAGAGTGTGGATCGGTAATCACATTTTTAGATGTAGCCATGAAATTAATAATGGCTTCGATATTTGTATTTTATCTATCGCTTCATTATTTTATGAAGGCTTGCTGATATAACCATCCGATATTGCGGACCGTGAATAACCAGTTGTGTGATTGTGTGTACGTGCATTGAATGTAAGCACACACAAACGTGTTTCTCTTAAGAGCTATGTCGAATTATTGGAATTATAAGAACATATTGCCAAACTAGTCTGTACATCGTCCATACCCTTAGGACCACCTTAAGCTCACCTCATGCTACAACAGAACATCGATGCGATCAACAAATCTGGCTATCTTTCATTTATGTTTATCTGCATTCAACAGACAGTTCGATTATCTTGTTGTTTTCAACTCAGAAACAAATTGTCTGATTTTCTAAAATCAAATGTGGAATTATCTATACCTGTCTATCTTTCATCTGCCATCTTGCATTTCGCTAGACAAAAACGATTTCAAAAAGCTGACATTCCATTTAGTTCGTGTTTATGTTCCTTTTTATTCTCCGTTTGTCTTGTGTGGTCAAAATAAGAAACGTACCTCAATCTTATTGAGAAACACAACACATACAACGGCAGCATTTTTGATATCATCAATGACAATCGATATAAAGCGAGTAAGATAAAAATGAAAAGATATCATCGCTTTTCAAATTAAATAATTCGGCCAAATTTGGTTTTTTTGACCTTAACAAAACAAAATATTATATTATTATCGATTGATATCGCAATTACTTTAATATAAAACAATCTGGGAAAATTATTTGAGAAACAGAAATATATTTCTTTGTTTATCCATCAATTTTATTTGTTTCAGAATGTCGTTTTGATCGTGAGTACCCAAAGTGGAACATTGAGAGACGGTGATCAACCTTAATACTACTTTTTCTGTTCTGAATAATCTTTCTAGCGAAACATCAAACATCCTATCAGGATTGAAGATGTTACACGAAAGTAAGCGTATGTCGGAGCTTTGAACTAGGATGAAACTCATGAAATAGTCTAGTTTGGGAGACTAAAATCAGGATAAATTAGACAAGAGTTTCCATTAAAATTCATTTTGTGATGTCTTGATTTGCAGTTAGTACTCTTCATCCGGAATCAGCGATGGATGGACAACACATGTGAATGACGGCTTCGTGTTTGGTGTTGTTTCAAATGACAAAAAAGTCCGGATGCAGAGATACAATCTACTCCGCTGCGCTTATTACCATAAAAGATTGTTGCACGTTGATGGCGTGATATGCGTTTTGCAGCGGTTAACATTAGCTGATCTTCACCAGGTTGTGGATAACGCTTTAATTGCTACATTCAAAGAGAGCGACCGAGAACATTGTTGCCCAACCTTGTATGGCAAATTTTTAGGACCTAATATCTATTTTTGAACGTACGTTTTTACTGTGAGTGAGGTATTTCCAATCGTAAACTTGCTCAGTTTAACAAATCATAGAGTTGGCCTTTTGGAATATGAAGATTTTTATTGGTGTTGGTTTAGCTTCAGGTTTCAGAAATACATAAATATGTGTTTTGACGCCACATTGCGAATTTCTAACACGGTATACGATATTTTTGGAGCTTTAATTACGCAAATGGCGAAGAATAATTCTAATATAACTTAGTTAGATGAAAATCCAGTAATATCCAGGAATATTCCGGAATTGACTCCAACGTTTGTCACTTTCGTCTGATTCTTCCTGTAAATAAGTGCTTACCGGTTATACTCCAGCCCTCGCCGGGTTTGTCCGATATAACCAAACTCGACGTATTTCACCTCATTCAAAACCTACTAATGTTCTTCCTAGCTCATTTTTTCAGTATATGTTATCATCAAAACGTTTCTCGTGCGAACATCTCTTGACAAGTAATATTGTTTCTTTTCCATTGATTTTGTTGGCCAGTGCATGCTCTATTGACCGCGCATCAATCAGTATGTGACGCAGGTGCATAATTTTATTATTGGTCACAGTACAGACATTCTAATATCAATTTTTTTCAGTCAGTACACCATTTGCGTTACGGTTGTGGTTCTCTCTAAGCCGCAACTGAGCCAGCAGCACACACAAACATAACATTCATCACAGAATATAGCGATCACTTTCATTATGTTTGACCGTATGTAGGTGTTCTGATTAGCATCCAAACGCCTTTGTTTTGTCAGTATTCGCTCCTGCGCCACGCGCTTTCACGCTTCTACGAATATTCATATCCATTTGACGGAAAAAAGATCAAAATTGGCTAAAATGATATTCTGCTAACCTTGTCGTATTAAAAGTGACTTCTTGGTTCTCTTTGTGGTGGTAATCCTAATGTCAAATATTCATAACAAATCTACATGTATGTTGAAAATATACTGTAAGTACATCCACAATGAACGAATTACATCTGCAAGAGATGGGGAACGTTGGCAGATACAAATTCAAACTTAAAAAGTGAACATACTGTTATTTTCTGTTGGTTCATGAAGATCCGGTAGATAGTGTTTAAATGACAGCAACTAGTCAAATACCCCCTAGCGTGTGTGTTTTTCCTGAATGATGGTTTCTTATGAGGAAACGTGCCCAGTGTCATTGAAGAATAAGATCTACACGCGCTTTAAAATCGAAAAAATAAAATTATTTCAAGAATTCATACGTCAGATTTCAAAATTTCGCGATATTAACATCTTCAAATAAACAAGAAATCCATAAAAATCAACGTTCGAGTTCATGTGGTGAAAACCTTTTCACAAGAGACCAGTACACTCAAATTTGCGTACTATGTCACCCGTCGATACCGAGCAAGAGTGTCATAGTAGCGAGAGTGGAAGAGTAAGGAGGTTTTGTAAAAACGGCTTACTTTTGCTAAATACATCATTTAGTTGCTCAATCGACCAGTCATAAATCTCTTCAAAATCGTAGGCTGACGCATCTTATTTCGTCGGTTTTCTTTGTTCGCGTTGTCTGGCAAATCACACGCTAGCATCACACACATCAATGTTCTTCACAATGAATGAATAGTCAGTCGCCGTACGTTCGTCATCTTTCAGAAAGTCAGTCAGCTTCATCTTCTCGTCCCCGTGGATTGTTCCCTTCTCAGCCAAGTCTTTTCATATAAAGAGCAGCTCCGCACCCTAAGAATTAGATCGGATTTCTTCTTCGATGAACATAATTTCGCGGAACATTTTCTGATTTTCGACTTGCTGACCTGCTTCCAAACATAGCGGGCGACGTTCAGGTCTTCGAGCAACGTTAACGTGAACTCATTTAAGCGATAGCCTATGGTATTCATTCAGAAGGATAGCAGCAGCATCTTTTAGTGGCGCTCAAAGTTCTCCATGTTTTCCTGATGCATTGGTTGCTAATTAGCTGGCGTGTCGTGTGAGAAGACGAATTGTTGTTAGTTTCTTCAGCTGACGCTCAGGATGGTAACTCGATTAGTTATGGATTCGGACCCTAACTTTGCGTTTCTGCTAGCAGATTCGTCCGTTTCTCGGACGCATCATCCCCTCGAAAATCTGTTTCGTCATCCATGCCTTCGAAATGGCCTTGTACGTGACCGAATCTTTCTTTTTTAAGAAAAGCAGTATCTTAAAGATGACGACCTTTAAAATAAAAAAGTTCTCGCTACCGCTCATGATTTCCCTAGCCATAAAATTAATTATTTGCTTGCTTTTTATTACCTTAGTACACTGCTCTACCTTGAAAGCCACGGTCTTGTTCGAAAGCATTGCCAGAAGAGTCCATTCTCGTCCAGGTTGAAATCATCACCTGAACGGAACTGGCTGAGTGAAAGCTTGATGACTAGCTGCTGCAAATGGATGAGGGATGAGAAATTCACTGCTATAGCTTTGCCCTGCACTCTCTAAAACGTGACGCCATTGCGCTTCTCAGAGCACTCTTACCAACCGTCGATCGCCATGAAGTCTGTGATGTGCATCAAAACGGCCAGTTTCATCGCCTTCTCCTTGATCAGGGCGTCACGGACAGGCAGATTCAGTTTTCTGGCTAGCTTCAACCACATCAGCACTCTTTTCTCGAGCTTCGATTCGCAAGGTTGCATCAGCTACTTGCTACGTTGGAACCCCAACTTTAATTGCACCTTCAATTACATCTCTCTTACTGAGAATACCCTCCACTCTGGTTTTCTTAAGTATGACGCCTCGATTTTTTAAATCTTTCTCGCCAACTTGCACTGATTCAGGTTTCGATTCGCAGTATCAATGATCTCGTACTCGTCCTCCAGCAAAAAGACGGTTTGGCTTGTGTTTAAGTGCGGACATTATTGGATTAAAAGGTCGAAAAATAACGATGTCACTGTTGTGAGTATCTGTTTTTGCGCGCGCTTTTGTTGGTCCATTTATCAATACTTAAAGCAAGAGTGAGGAAAGGCTTATCGTTGTGCGTGGGTTGTTTGGCTTGTTGTAGCTGGCGTCATGTAGAAACGTCGCTTGTTTGACCTTGAAACCGGCTGACTATATGCGTAAAATGCGCAAGAATGCACTTTCAAATAGTCAGAGAATTGTGCCATAGTATGGAGAGTAGGGAGTGTCATGGCAAATTTATTTTGCTTTGCATTTTCCACGGAACGGAGAAAACGTGACACAATAGCGAGACTGGCATAGTTATGAGGTGGCATAGTACGGATATTTGAGTCTATTACCTCCATCATCAAATCACAGAATTTGTAACAATGTGACTAATATTAGGTAAACTATTATTCTATTTATTTCCATTCACGGCGAGAATCGGTCATGGTTTCTTGAATTAAATCGAAGCACATTTCTGCTATTAGCTATTTTAGCTTGCAAAGTCTCTGTAATGTTTGTTTTTTATGCAAGCTCGAATCAAATTTATATTTGCCTTGGAACATAAGTAATTCATTATTCTTTTTTTATTTGTCCTTTGAACATAAGTAAGTAATGATCTACTTTCGCAACGAATAACAATTCAAAAGATTATTCTGAAGGGAAATACACTGATCAAAATACTTTTAACAAGAAATCAAGGAATCGAGTATTAATGTTTGAAAAGAAAATACTTTAACCACCATTGGTTTACGGTAATAATATGAATGTGATAAATTTTAGTAGAACATCAACATAGTATATCAGAACCTAATGATGACGAATAATGTTTTTCTACATCTCTGAGTCTAATTTCGCCGGGAAATCAGCGTCAACCACATGCAATGGTTAACAAAGTTCAATGCAAAGTTGTATGTACTGTACAATTAACGTTAAAAACCAAACGGGGTAATTTGGTATGTTCAACTATTGCTTTCTCGCCAAAATTCAAACAAGTGGTATATTGAAATTTCTCCCATGACAACAATCATATATGTCAGAATAATAAGCGTTTTATCCAGTCAAATAGATCAAGACAATCCAATATTTCAGTGTAAGAAACATTGCAAATACCCATCACAAACGTTTTTCTCTGTGATGAATGTAATCAAGGAAAGCAATATAGTTTCGCGCCCATTATGCTTATATCATCACCGAATAGTCCATCTTAGGGAAAAGTTAGACGTTTTATTTAGTATCGTTGCCACCGAGAAATCTTCCAAATGTTCCCTGAAAGATACTTAACAATCTACTGGCATGTCGACATATATTATGTCAGTGTGGCTATTGTGTTCTGATGAGTAACTATACAAAAGCCATAATACATGTTAACCATTTTGCGTTTCGCAATCAATGCAATTTATAATGATACAACGCATGACCACTCATTCTTTTTTACAATCATTTTGTAGTCATCGTTCATGTATTTTGCTTAATTCATCGAAAACCTCGAATACTCTGGTGATAGAATTCGTCTATTTATTTGGATTTTTTTAATTGCAAAAACGACTGAAGCTGGGAGTGTTGAAATCGATTTATAGATAAGTGATGGCGTTTGATTCATAGTGATTGTGAACGCACAATCCGAGAAAAATAAAATTGTGGTCATGCTTTGCAATATATACTTGGAACTCTATTACGAAACGTATCCTTAGGTTTACCCATTCTGCAATTATCAGTTAATTTACATTTAAACATCCAACATTGAAACCTGTACTTATATTTTCGGTATCCATATGCAATTTTACCTTTTCTGTGTAATGCCGGCAGAACGCCGTTGCACAGAGCTCATAACATTTAGGAAAATTATGATTTTTTTTGTTTGGAGTGATTTACTCAGCACCACATGGCGTTTTTTCGTGGAATTCACGGCATTCTATTTTGTTATTATTGATATTATTATTATTATTGATAATGATATCTGCATGTGGTACCTCGTCAATCAACGAGGATGACCTCAGTTTCCCTATCAAATGTGTCAGAAAATTCAGTGTTTATGCAGCATTTGACATTGCGCCTCAACATTACGCCACGCTAGTTCCTACACCTGCGACAGGATTCGGATCGGCGAGTAGCTAACACAGTAATCTTATCGTTTCATTTAGTCTTGACTGGAGCAGCAGTGCTGAAACAAGCTGATGGAATGATTAATTTCTGAGTTCTATATTTAGTATGAACAGCGCGCCGTTTTAATTCATACAACAAGGCTGGATATGCACTTCCAAGACGAAAAAATTGATCAATATACCTCAAATACTGTATTCACTTAAACTACTATTCACCAGCGCTTTTTACGAAATCAATTCACAATCGTCATGAAAACTAAATGCAGTTGTTGTTGATTTTATTTAGATCATTCGGTTTATGTCAATGATGGGTGTGCACCACAGGCGCATCAACGTCTCATGCTGTACAGCGTTTCAAATCACTAAACACTCGGTTTCATGAGAAAAAAGTCATCCTATAGCTCTCTCAATGATAGACAATACTCATGCGATCGGCAAAAAATGCACACTGATGGTGTGGACTACTTTCATCGTTTATAGCAGTATCTGCTGCAATAGTGTGGTCCTATGCTTGAAATAATTTGAGTAGACAATAAATTTTATCGAAGTTCATGAGAAAATAAAGCCTCATCAATGCTCCGGTATTTTTAGAGACAAATTCAAATCAATTCTGTTGAAAAGTGCATATGTATTGTTTGGGCAGTAATTGAAATCCCAGTGGCGCATCAATATTAACAACATCTTGTTGATGATTAATCGGCTAGAACTAAAAATGAGGGCAATTATAAACAAAACATTCGTTGTTTTCGAACAGCGGACCATGAATGTGTGAGCGGTATGCTTAATTATATCATACACTGGGTGTACAACGTCGATTGAGTCAGATCTGAGACAGGATAGGCAATGCTGATGAGCTCCAATGAGAGAGAAACTTGAGTCCAATTCATCCAATAAGTACCGTTGTGATATATTTTGTGAATATTTCAGAGCACTTGCTACGAATGCGTTTTTTTCGGAATATAATGAACGAAAATTTTTAAACCCTCGTGATATATGATTTTCCTCAGATTCAATCAGTTTCAACTAACACGTTATGAGACAGAAAGTCCTAACAAGGAGATCATAAGAGTTGGACGACCACACCAGCTTTTTTGTGTCGTTCTCGATTAGAGGGGCATAGAACGCCACTCAAATGTGGCCAGTATAGGAAAACTTCGTAAATATTCCGGAGAACATCGTACCGATCAGTTTTCGCAAATCAGGATGAACATAATTGACTACACACACTGGAACATCATTGCTCATCAGATATAATTGATGTCAGCATACAATTTTTCTGATGGAAATTACTGACAATGAGATCAGCTTTTTATGAAGAACACACCAGATGTTGGTGGCTCCTTATCGAGTGGTTATGCGTAGAAAGCTAATCAAATTTACCAGTATTGAGAAACATTCATGTAGGCCCAATCGCTATCAGTCATACGAATGAATTCGACTCAGTTCGTAAGGCGTGACAATAATATGTAGTAGGTTTTGATTCTGATTCATTAGCCGTTTATGACATGCGCAGCTAATGAGCTCAAACAAAGAAATACTGGTGTCCAGTTCTTCAAATGTGAACCGTTGTGAAAAATCTTTGTGAATATTTTGAAGGACTTTCAACTGATGAGTAGTCGCAAGGCATTAAGAACGAATCTCACTAAATACTCATCAACAACAATGCATTTTCGATAGGATAGTAGTTAGCTTACACTCTATCAGATGACAAGACATGCCAAAGAGATCAGATCGGATGGACGACCAAAACATATGACGCTAGATACTTCTCGGAAGCGGGGCATATGGCGCTACTCAAATGTGCTTCTATGGAAAAACAACCATCAATGTATCACCGCGATCGTTCAAATGGGGTAGGGTACATCAGGCCGTAATGCGTGTTGCTACGATGTTGATGGTCCTAGGTTATATTTAGACCGAAGATATTATATGCAGAGCTGATGAGCGCAAATATGTGGAAATCTGAATTCCAGTGCTTCCGATGTGTACCGTTGTGATAAACGTTGTGAATATATCGAAAGACTCCGATCTGATGAGTAGTTGCAAAACATAATGAACAAAACTCTCCACTCACGTTTGTACAACAATGCCTGTCATATTTAATCGGTGTTAGCTTAAACTTTATTTGATGGAAATAACTGATAATGAGATCAATGCAGTTGGACGATCACCGCATATTTGGCTTATCATTCTTGACTGACACTACATTGGACAAAACTCAAATAAAAG
The DNA here is from genome assembly GCA_013407085.1 of Atriophallophorus winterbourni. NCBI lineage: Eukaryota > Metazoa > Platyhelminthes > Trematoda > Plagiorchiida > Microphallidae > Atriophallophorus > Atriophallophorus winterbourni. Next base: position 15,067 of record JACCGJ010007627.1, read on the forward strand.
GAAAACTAGAGTATAGTGCTTCCAATGTGAGTCTTTGCGATAAAATTTGGTGATTATATCGAAGGACATATTACTGATGATTTTTCGCAAAACATGAAGAACACTCTTGAAAATTAATGTTGGTCAGATTTACTGATGTTTTGTTGGCCTCCGTTGTTCGATGTCGACCATGGATGTACATCACAATCTCATGAGTTTCATGTTTCGCAGCTTCTGGAATGACTAAACAGTCCGATTCGTGAAGAAAAATCTCTCCCGCATTTTTGTTGTATTGCATCAGTTGCACGCTGGTAGCATGATTTGCGTTTTGCAGCCTAAAGCTATATCTGCATCTTACCGGCATCCAGACTACGATTTACACTATACCTTCAAAAAGAGCGGTCGACAACGAGATCTTCCCAGCTCGCGAGGTCAATGTTAAGAGCTTTTCTAACTTTTTTGCAAACAGCTTTGTACCACAAGTGCGGTCTTCCTAATGGTCGACCTCCAAATTACAACTCACCAAAGCGTAGATCTTTCAGATGGTGAAAGATAACAAGAAGATCATATCAGATTGACGACCACAACAAATGTTGTTGGCTCCTCGTCTACAGGTTGGGCACAAAGCGTAACTGAACTGTGTCAGTATGGAAAAATATTCATCAAGTTTAAATCGCTATCAGTTATATAAATCGAGGTAGCTCGGGACATAAGGCGTCAGTCTACGATGGCAAAGTTTAATGGTTCGAGTCAGATTCTAGACAGGATAAGCAATGTTGATGAGCTCAAATGGGAGAGAAACCTGAGTCCAGTTCATTCAATAAGTACTGTTGTAATACATTTCGTGAATATTTCAAAGGACTTGCTACGAATGAGTTCACCTGAAACATAATAAACATGATTCTCCAAACACTCGTGATCTATAATGCTCGTCAGTTTCAACCGGTTATAGCTTACACGTTTTCAGATAGGAAATCCTAACAACGAGATCAGATATGTTTGATGACCACAAAAGGTTTTGATAACTCTATATCTACTGGGTCGGCGTAGGACGTCACTCAAATGTGCGAGTATTGAGAAATATTCATAAAGGATTAATCGCGATCGGTCAATTGAAAAAAGGTAGCTCATGCCGTTAGTTATGAAACTACTATGGTGAAGGTTTTGAGTTTGAGTCAGACACAAGACAAGACGTGCACTGCGGATGAGCTCAGATAGAAGCGAAATTTGACTCCAGCTCCTTCAATGTTGACCTTTGTGATATACTTTGTGAATATGCCGGAAGACTTCGTACTGATTGTCGCAATTCATAATGAACAAAATTGACTACACACACCTCAGCATCAAAGCCCGTCAGATGTAATCGGTGTCAGCTTACACTTCATATGATGGGAACTCCCAACGATGTGCTCAAATCTCCTACAAGACCACACCAGATTTCTGCTGGCTCCTTATGTTGTGGGTGGGTATAGAAGGCTGCTCAAATTTGCTAGTATGGAGAACCATTCATGGAGGCTCAATCGCTATCAATCATACAAAGTAATTCACCTGAGTACGTTAGGCGTTACAATACGATATAGTAGGTCCTGAGTTTCATTCATAAGCCATTCATGATATGCGCAGCTGATGAGCTCAAAAATAAAAATACTGGAGACTATTCTTTTCAAATGTGAACCGTTGTGAATGAACTTCGTTAATATTTTGATACAAGTTATGTGAATATTTCTAAGGACTGGTTACTAATGAGTATTCGCAAATCCTAATAAACAAAACTCTCCAAAACGCTTTTGAACACCGTAGGCCTTTAGATATAATCGGTGTAATCTCAAACCGTATAATGTGGGGAGACATGACAAGGAGATAAGATCGCTTGGACGCAACACCAGATGTAGTTAGCTCCTTCTTGACTGGTTGTGTATAGGACGCCACTTAAATGTGGCAGTATGGAGAAATATTGATAAGGGCTTAATTGCTATCTGTCATACGAAAGAATAAAGCTTAGTCCTCGAGGCGTTAGACTACGATGGTGAATATCATGGTTCTCAGTCTTACCCTTGACGGTATATGCACTGCTGATTAGCTCAACTAAGAGAATAACTCCAGTCCAATATTTCAAATTTTTGTGAATAATACGGAGAACTTGGTACGAATTGGTTATCACACAGCTAATGAACAAACTCTCCAAACAATCTTGAACCACAATGCACGCCAAATGTAATCGGCGTTAACTCACAATGTATGAGTAGTAAAGCTCATAAAAATATCAGATCGCTGAGAATACCAAAACAGATGTTGCTGAATCCTGCTCAAATGGTTATGCATTCGACGCCACTTCATTCTGCTAGTATGATAATACATATAAGAATTCTTGATCGCGATCGGTCAATCTGTGGACGATAACACAGACCTAAGGGCGTTACACTACGGTTGTGAAGGTCCTGATTCCGAGACAGACACGACTAGGGTTATGCACTGCTGCTGAGCTCTACTGAGAGCGAAATTTGAATACAGTGCATCCGACGTGGATATTGAAATAACAAAATTTTGTGTATTTCGAACGAGATGTTACTTATGAGTATTCGCTAATCCTAATAAACAAAACTCTACAAACACTGTGCGCTTGTATGCCACTGTTGGATAAGGCTCGTACGACGAACCTGTTCAAAGCATGTGTCGAAACACATGTTAAATGGGGTAAAACCCATAACCATGAAACAAAATATTCATTTGCATGCTTTTCCGTCATTCACACCCCACGACCGGTTTCGTGCTGTTTGCATTCATCAGGTAGGGACAGTAAGATCAGGATCCGCATGCGCTTGAAACAGTGGAGGAAAGGTAAACAAGGAGCGCTTGTATGCCACTGTTGGATAAGGCTCGTACGACGAACCTGTTCAAAGCATGTGTCGAAACACATGTTAAATGGGGTTAAACCCATAACCATGAAACAAAATATTCATTTGCATGCTTTTCCGTCATTCCCACCCCACGACCGGTTTCGTGCTGTTTGCACTCATCAGGTAGGGACAGTAAGATCAGGATCCGCATGCGCTTGAAACAGTGGAGGAATGGTAAACAAGCAGCGCTTGTATGCCACTGTTGGATAAGGATCGTACGACGAACCTGTTCAAAGCATGTGTCGAAACACATGTTAAATGGGGTTAAACCCATAACCATGAAACAAAATATTCATTTGCATGCTTTTCCGTCATTCACACCCAACGACCGGTTTCGTGCTGTTTGCACTCATCAGGTAGGGACAGTAAGATCAGGATCCGCATGCGCTTGAAACAGTGGAGGAATGGTAAACAAGAAGCGCTTGTATGCCACTGTTGGATAAGGCTCGTACGACGAATCTGTTCAAAGCATGTGTCCAAACACATGTTAAATGGGGTTAAACCCATAACCGTGAAACAAAATATTCATTTGCATGCTTTTCCGTCATTCACACCCCACGACCGGTTCCGTGCTGTTTGCACTTATCAGGTAGGGACAGTAAGATCAGGATCTGCATGCGCTTGAAACAGTGGAAGAATGGTAAACAAGGAGCGCTTGTATGCCACTGTTGGATTAGGCTGGTACGACCAACCTGTTCAAAGCATGTGTCCAAACACATGTTAAATGGGGTTAAACCCATAACTATGAAACAAAATATTCATTTGCATTCTTTTCCGTCATTCACACCCCACGACCGGTTTCGTGGTGTCTGCACTCATCAGGTAGGGACAGTAAGATCAGGAACCGCATGCGCTTGA
>JACCGJ010007630.1:0-13680 GCA_013407085.1 Atriophallophorus winterbourni
GTATCCTGTTTTCTATTACTAACTGTATTCCTATTTCGCACCTTAGTATTACCGTTCTATATTCCAGATTGCATACCTCGGTTTCTAGAAGATTAAAGCCTAGTTCTCGGGCCTTCGTCTTTTGATATTCTTACAATCGGATCTAACATTCATAATCACAACAATTTAATCTTCTAGAAATGGATCGAATACTTCGTCCTGAACGCTTTGAAACCGCCCTAAACGCATCTGATGCTGCAGACTCGTGGGAACATTGGTTCTATACATTCACAAACTTTCTTGATGTTATAGACTCACATAAGCCAGACAAATTAAAGACACTCATCCATTTCCTTTCCCCATCTGTGTATAAACTCGTGTTTCAATGCACTTCCTATGAATCAGCTATTTCTACTCTGCAGTCAACCTACGTACAGTCGAAGAACGAAGTTTTTGCTCGACATCTACTAGCTACGTGTAAGCAAGATTCCAGCGAAAGCCTCGATCAGTTTTTGCAGCGACTCCGCTCGCTCTCACGGGACTGTAACTTCAAATCTATAACTGCTGTCGAGTATCAAGACGAAGCCATACGTGATGCTTTCATTACGGGAATGTCTTCGAATTCTATCCGACAACGCTTGCTTGAAAATAAATTTCTAGACATCCAAACTGCTTTTGACCAAGCCAAGTCTCTAGACATGGCGCAGAAGCAATCACATTCTTATACATCACCCATCCATGAAATTCCTTGTAACACTGTGCAAACAGAAATGCATAGCCACCAAAACATACCGATAGATTCAGTCCCAAATAAAACGTTGGCCAGCATCAACCGGAAGCTCCAAGGCCTTTGCTACTTTTGTGGTTATGATAGACATCCTCGTCACAAGTGTCCTGCTCGTGATGCAGTCTGCAAGGCATGTGGAAAAATGGGACATTTTCGATCGGTATGCCGTTCTTCCAAATCTGATAAACATGTTGCATCTGCATCACCATTTGTAGCATCCTCTGTCATCACCGCTGCTGCTCCAGCTTGTCTTTCAAATTCAATCACTAAAGTCATTGTGAACGGTGTGAAGTTAGATGCATTGATCGATACCGGAAGTTCAGAAAGTTTTGTATGCGAATCCATTGTTCATAGGCATAAATTTCCTACATATCAATCACACAGCGAAATCATGTTAGCTTCTACACAATTACGAAGCCATACCAAGGGACATTGTGTTGTTTCTTTGTCGCATAACGGAACAGTATATAACGATGTTAAGCTTTCCGTACTCCCACACTTGCGCACTGATATCCTTCTCGGACATGACTTTTTAAAACACCACGAAAGCGTTCAACTCTCGTTCCAGGGTGTCCGTGAGTAGAGCAAACACAAAGTGAAAAGAGTAGTCGTGGATAAAGCCGGGCTTTATTCGTCTATATCAGAGTACAGCTATAATAGAGCAAAGAATGCGATTAGCGATGAATTATAATAACAGATGAATTAATAACAGACAAAATACACGACATTCTCCTCCGGTAGATTTAAGGACCATAGAGTGCTTGAAAGAATAGCGTGTGCAATGTTAAACTTGCCGATTTCTTAGATCATAGGGGTGTACACGTTGTTGTTTGTCTATCAAAGTTTGAACATTATCGGCATTCGGATTGGACGTTAAATCTGTATAGGGTGAATTTGATGAAGGAGATGTGGGTGACAGATCTGATGTAAGTTCGGATGGGACATCATCAGTTGAATTCGATATCGTCACGTATTCAACCGGAATGTGATCTAGATTACCCCGAGGAGCCAGGTGCCGTGTAGCTACAGTATCCTCTCTCCCATTGTGAAACCGGATATGGGCATAATTAGGATTACACTCAAGTAAATCCACTTCTTCCACCAACGAATCATTTAGAATTACGATTATAGTTTTTCAACAGAACAGGACCTGGTTGAAGCAGCCAACTTGGTAGTGAGGTCTCTGCGGGAGACTTTCTGTCGTATTTGAACAACCGTTCGTGTGGCGTTGAGTTGGTAGCTGTACATAGAAGAGAACGAATAGAATTGAGAGCGTCTAGTAGCACAGTTTCCCACGAGCTGATAGGAAGATTTTGAGATTTTAGAGCGAGTTGAATTGCTGTCCATAGCGTTCCATTTAAGCGTTCTACTTGCCCATTCGCTTGGGGATTATAAGCGGTCGTTCTACTAGTTGCGACACCTTTATCATGTAGGAAATTGCGTAACTCGGACGACATAAACGACGAACCACGATCAGTATGAATAAATGCAGGCATGCCAAAGATGGAAAACAGACGACAAAGAGAATCGATTACCGTTTTTGTGCTAGTGTCTGTACAAGCAAAAGCGAAGGGAAAACGTGAATATTCATCAACTATGGTTAACAAATATTTATTACGCGAGGAAGAAGGCATCGGGCCCTTAAAGTCCATGCTTAATCGTTCAAATGGTTGCGTGGCTTTAATTATGGTTCTTGTTTCCGGTTTGTAAAATTGCGGCTTTATTTCGGCGCAGGCGCGGCACTGAGCAATTACTGTCTTTATATCGTCAAGTGAATATGGCAAATTTTTTGAACGGACAAAATGATTCATCCGACGAATTCCTGGATGGCACAGAGATTCATGAAGATTTTTAAGATCATTCAGCGTCATCAGAGTAGAACATATGTTACGGGATAACGTATCGGCACCCTGATTCTCTTTTCCAGGTCGATAGATTATATCGTAGTGAAACGGAGAGAGTTCAACCTTCCATCTCTGTATTTTGTCATTCTTTATTTTTCCTTTCGAATGATGGTCGTACATGAATGCAAGCGATCTAGAATCTGTTACCAACCTAAAATGAGTTCCCAGTAGATAGTGTCTCCATTTACGAAGCGCTTCGACAATAGCACAAGCTTCTTTTTCGATGGCCGATTGATGCTGTTCACTGTGGTTTAGCGTTCGGGAAAAGAAAGCAACTGGTCTGCCATTTTGGTTCAACGTTGCAGCAATGGCGATATCCGATGCATCGGTTTCGACAGTCAAAGGAACATTGTAATCCACTGTGTGTATTACGGCTTGTTCGAGCTCCAGCTTCAATTTATCAAAACTTGCTTGGACCACAACGGGTAGCGGAAAAGTACGATTATGTGATAACGGATAAATTTGATCGGAAAACTTGGAGATCCATTGCGAGTAGTAGGCGAACATTCCCACAACACGTTGTTGCTCTTTTAGATTCGTTGGGGGAGCAAGCTCTTTTAAAGGTCTGAGCCTTTCTGGATCAGGCTTGATAACGCCCTTGGACACTTCGTAACCCAGAATCTGGAGACGATTGCAGGTAAATATGCTTTTGGTTTCATTGAATTCGAGGTTGTATTGTTTGGCGACAGCAAGAAAGCGAGAAAGGTTATAATCATGTTCACTTTTAGTCTTTCCACAGACTGTGACGTTGTCAACATATACGAAAGTGTCTGAGAGTTTTTCTCGGCGAATGAGTGAATCGATTGTGCGTTGAAAACACGCTACTCCGTTAGTAACACCGAATGGTATACGACAGAATTGGTACAGGTTACCACAAGCTTCGAAGGCAGTATATGGGCGATCTGTTACAGAAATGGGTATCTGGTGATAAGCACTTTTCAGATCGAGAGCAGAATAAAAATCATACCCGGCAATTTTATTGATTAAACTGTCTATCCGAGGCAAAGGGTAGGCGTCAAGATTTGTATACAGATTGATTGTTTGACTGTAATCAACTACCATTCTGCGTTTGTGTTTTTCGTTCGTCGTAACTAGCACTTGCGCTCGCCAGGGGGAATCGGAGTTTTCTATAATTCCATCCTTTAACAAACGTTGGGTTTCTGAGCGAATAAACTCTTCGTCACGAGGAGAATGTCTTCTAGACTTGGTAACGATAGGTTTGCAATCGGGCGACAGGTGTGTGAATAAGGATGGAGATTCTACACGAGCAATAGCAAGTCCACATATGTTCAGTGGTGGTTTGGCACCCCCAAAAGGAATAACAACTTTTTCGTGTAAACGTAGAAAATCATGACCGAGAAGCACATCGGCGCATAAACCAGGTAAGACCGACAGTTTAAAATTGTCGTATATTGTATCCTGATGCTTGATAGAAACGTTACAATGTCCGATTGTGTTACTAGAAAGAAGGGTTGAAGCCAAGGTTACAATGTTGTGAGACGGTGCAATAATCCATTGATGTGTGTAAACAACAGAGGCAGAGATGTAGCTGTCAGAACTACCGGTGTCAATGAGAGCATCTAGGATTTGATTATTCACGTATAATTTCACCACGGTCTTAGATAAACATTCGGGCGAAGTGGTCGATGTGACACGAGAAAGAATGCTTGAGGAGACCGGAGAATGATTCATTTTGGACATACACACTTTTTGAAAGTGTTCTTTCTTCCCACAGTTTTTGCATAAAGCATCTCGAGCTGGACAACGTATGCGAGGATGCTTCGAAAATCCACAGAAGAAGCATTTAATAGTCGATGCAGCGGCTATAAATTCCGGTGTAGCAGTGGTACATGGATCGTTTTTAATAGATGAGTTGGTGTCTAGAAAAGCACAAGAGGGAAAAGTATGATTGAATGATTTTGATTGCTTTTCAGCCATATCAATAGACCGAGCGTGGTCAAAAGCAGATTGAAAAGATAAGGATGATTGTTCGAGTAACCGTTGACGGATGTGATTTGAGCTTAATCCGGTTATGAAAGCGTCTCGCATAAGATCATCACGATACTCGTCGGTCGAGACAGCGTGAATATTACAGTCTTTGGCCAGAGATTTGATTTTCTGGAAAAACTGATCTAAATTGTCTGCATTTTCTTGTTTGCAAGTAGCCAGAAGATGACGTGCGAAAACTTCGTTTTTCGGTTTAACAAATAAAGTCTGAAGTGTCGAAACGGCATCCTCGTACGAGGGGCATTCAGATATATAATCGTAAACATGAGGAGCGAGATGCGTAATGAGTATATCAAGTTTGTTTGGATTCAAGCCTTCAATGGCATTAATGAAACTGTTGAATGTGCGGAACCAATAATTCCACAATTTTGCCGAATCAGCGTTGCTTGGATCAGCGTCAAAACGATCGGGTTTTAGGAAACGTTCCATTGAGATTGAATATAGACGAATAAATTGTCGTGAGTTGAGCAAACACAAAGTGAAAAGAGTAGTCGTGGATAAAGCCGGGCTTTATTCGTCTATATCAGAGTACAGCTATAATAGAGCAAAGAATGCGATTAGCGATGAATTATAATAACAGATGAATTAATAACAGACAAAATACACGACACAGGGCGATCGCCCTACCTTCTCTGTATGTGGTCTCACGACATCTAGTCTGCCCGCGCCTACGTTATTCGCGCATTTATCGCCTGCATGCCAACCAATACGAATTAAATCACGGCGGTTTAGCCAAGCTGACGAATCGTTTATCAAATCTGAAGTAAACAGATTAGTTACTGAAGGTATAATTGAACCATCCAAGTCTCCTTGGCGTGCCCATGTGCTCGTAACCACAAATGAACGTCAAAAGAAGCGTATGGTGATTGATTATAGTCAAACCATCAATCGTTTCACTGAACTTGATGCGTATCCCCTGCCTCGTATAGACGCCATCATTGAAAAGATATCCCGCTATGAAGTATACAGTACACTTGATCTAGAAAGCGCGTATCATCAAATCCCTATCAGAGAAGACGAGAAAAAAATTCACTGCATTTGAGGCTTGTAATAATCTGTATCAATTTTGCAGAATACCATTCGGTGTGACTAATGGTGTAGCTTGCTTCCAGCGCGCTATCGATGAATTAATTCGCAAAGAAAATCTCGATGGAACATATGTTTATGTTGACAATATCACGGTTTGTGGAAAAGATATAGCCGAGCATAATCGTAACTTGGATAAGTTCTTACACATTGCTAAACAGTACGGATTGACACTCAACAACAAGAAGTGCATTTTTGCTGCGAATGAGATTTGTTTATTAGGATATAACGTTTCATTCGGGAAGATCAAACCTGATCCGGATCGCTTTAAACCATTAATTCTCCTTCCTCCGCCTACGGATCTGAAGTCACAGCAACGGGTAATTGGTATGTTTGCGTGCTATTCTCAGTGGTTTTCGAAATTCTCCGATAAAATTCACCCCCTCATCCACAACACGGAGTTTCCGTTGTCTAAAGATCTCTTACGTAGCTATGAAGCTCTCAAGGCAGAATTAATGGAAGCTGCAGTAATGACCGTAGACCGAAACGTGCCTTTGGTGGTCGAAACTGATGCATCTGATATCGCTATCTCTGCAACACTGAACCAAAATGGCCGTCCAGTAGCATTCTTCTCTCGAACACTAAGTTCTAGTGAACGAAGACATTCTGCTGTAGAAAAGGAGGCATACGCTATCATAGAAGCAATTAGAAAATGGCGGTATTATCTACTGGGGACGCATTTTAAATTGATAACCGATCAGCGATCCGTCGCTTTTATGTATGATTCGAAGCTCGGTGGAAAAATAAAAAACGACAAAGTTCAACGCTGGCGCATTGAACTATCTCAATTCTCTTATGATGTAATCTATCGACCCGGAACCCAGAATCAAGCTGCAGATGCGCTCTCGAGAGCTTACTGTTCATCAAGTCATTCGTTACTTGATTTGAAAATCGTACATGAAAACATGTGTCATCCAGGCGTGACCCGTTTTTTTCATTTTGTTCGGTCCAAAAATCTACCGTATTCCCTTGATGATGTGAAGACAATCATTCAGCAGTGCTCTGCTTGTCGTGAGCTCAAGCCCAAGTTTCATAAACCGGACGTTAATCACTTAATAAAAGCCACCCAACCGTTAGAACGTTTGAGTCTCGATTTTAAAGGACCGATTCCTTCATCAACACGTAACAGTTACATTCTGACCGTGATCGATGAATACTCCCGTTTTCCTTTCGCATTTCCTTGTCCGGATATGAAAGCTTCCACGATCATACAGCGCCTTATTGATCTGTTTTCAATATTTCGTCTACCCTCCTTCATTCATTCAGATAGAGGTGCTTCATTTATGTCTGCGGAGTTAAAAACATTCCTACACGAACATGGAGTGGCCACTAGTAGAACCACAAGCTATAACCCACGCGGTAATGGGCAAGTAGAGAGACTGAATGCTACTCTATGGAAAACAGTCTCATTGTGCTTACGTTCTCGAAACTTAAAAATTGATCAATGGGAGTCGGTGCTACCGGACGCGCTACATTCTATTCGTTCATTTCTGTGTACAGCCACCAACGTTACTCCTCATGAAAGAATGTTCCGTCACCTTCGCAGGTCCGTAACCGGCAGCTCTTTACCTCAGTGGCTATTAGCTCCCGGCCGTGTACTACTTCGAAGAAATACAGGGTCATCTAAATATGACTCTCTGGTCGAAGAGGTTGACCTGGTTGAGAGCAATCCCGAATATGCTCACATACGATTTCCAGATGGTCGAGAGGAAACTGTTTCACTGCGTCATCTTGCCCCAGCCGCAGATCCAGTTGAGTATCCTGATAGCAGTTCACAAAATGAAGCTTTACCGGAAGTTTCTGAGCATCAAAGTACCGAACCGGAAAATGCCGATAATCAATTGTCCACTGAAGATTTATTTATCAAGCAGCAGCGAACAAGACCATATTGTCTTCGTAATCGCGAAGTGTGAAACCTGAATGAGTCAAACTATTGTACGCGTTTTTTTCGGCGAGGGAGAATGTGATTATATTTTACCGTTCCTGTTTTCTATTACTAACTGTATTCCTATTTCGCACATTAGTATTACCGTTCTATATTCCAGATTGCATACCTCGGTTTCTAGAAGATTAAAGCCTAGTTCTCGGGCCTTCGTCTTTTGATATTCTTACAATCGGATCTAACATTCATAATCATAACAGCACAAGCCTGATCCAGGAAAGTGCCGCACATTCATAGACTGTACGTGGGCTAAGATACTGTCAGTTTGACCCAGGCCTAGACTATATGGGGGTGTATAGAATAGAAATTGTTAGTGAATACTACAGCGTATTTCAAGCATGCAGCTCACGACCGTTTGCCAAATCCAATGTAGCACGATGTTAGCCGTACATGCACAGAAATGCTGCACGATTGCACATCCGTTCCGTTGCTTCCTAAGACGCGGAGCCTGACCTCAGAATTGCAAACGTGGTGTTGCCACCGTACGTGAGCAATCCTACGCAAACAACGTTGGTCGAAAACCTCAAGCCTCCTAACATCTTCTGCGCGAACTGTCCAACATTCACTCCCGTATAGCAATACTGTCCTTACCGAGGTGGAATATATCCGTCCTTTAATTCCCAAGCTTAAATCACGTCTCTTCCAGAGGCACTTAAGTTTAGCAAATGTCAGTCTGGACGTGATTTACTTCTCTATCCGACCCCCAGCAACCACCAGACTTCCTAGGTATTTGAACTGCTCAACATCATCGAGAATCAGATCATTTATGGCAAAATTTGGCAGTTCACCAGACCAGTCCTGAAGGAGCACTTTACTCTTGCTTGGCTCTGGGTAGCTGCATTCCTGCGTTCGAGAGCCCTTTGGGTGTATGTTAGATAGACCCTTTTAAAGCCATTCTTAATTCAGTGTGGAGTACCTCAGGAGTCCGTTCTTTGCTCGCGTCTATTTTTGATGTTTATCAATGACACTGGAAGGTACGTCGAATCATCAACTCCACCAGCAATACAAGGAACCTTTAATCTGACCAGGATTTATTACGCGCATGGTCTGCGATCAACCGCTTACCACTCAACACAGATAAATGATCATGTATTACGTATTCGCTTACTTTAATTTTGTGACTATCTCCTCCGGAGGATGGGTCGGCTTAAAAGAAGAGTTATGGGAATTTGGGTACAAAGCCGCGTCCCCAGCACCACTCGGTGTTTTTGTTTCAGTCAGCTGCTCTAGCCTTTGCACACCAAGGGCGAACTGCAAGGCAGCAGGGAGTTGCCAAAAGAGGTGGTGTGCACTAACTAAACGTCCCGAAACTCTGCTCCAGATTTCCTCAGGCTGTTCTACGTAGCCATTTCCGTTTCGGGTATCCCGCATTGCATCGAAGGTTTAAAATCAGGGTTTTTCCTTTCCCTTAGATTGAAATGATCTCCGAGGCTAACGGCTCCATCTGCCCAAAGCAAACTGGTTTTCAGGCGCCAGTCTTTCCCGCGCCCCTTCCCTGTGTGTAGAAGCAGTTACCACCGGGCTCGGGAGCTACTCACGCAGCCAGAAGCTGGACTTGGTTGCCAGAGGCTACTTGAGACGCGCGCTATATGGGAGCATCTTATAGACAGTGGTAGCTTATCCCCACTGCCACCCCGGCTATGACCCCCTGGCGACCGTAGCGATATTCTGGGTGACAAGATGCTCGCTGTCACAAAGCAAGAAAAAGATCTCGGGTTGATTGTACAAAATGGCTTTGACTGTTCTGTTCAGTGTGTTAGAGCTTCAACCGTGGTAAATAGAAACGTCAATTCGGAATAATCGAGCGACGACTCTTTCCGTTTCCTCTTCATGCGTACATCAGGCTACACTTGTGGTATGCTGTCTCCATTTGGAACTCGTGGTTGAAACGTGACCAGCACGCTTTAGAACAACCATAGAGACGTTCTACAAAGTTTGTCAATGGGCTTGGCCTTATCAGCTACGAAGAATGTCTTACAACTCTGCAATTGTTCTCGACAAACTACCGTCGCATCTGACGCAATCTGATTCTTGCGTACCGGATATTGACGGAAGAAACTCACTCATGTTGAGGTATTCTGGAAATAGCACCACTCAGGAAATCGTGGTCATCACCTGAAGTTAGCACATCAACGCAGTAGCGAATTTGTAATTTAAATTTATTTTCAAACGTATTTCTATTGCCATCGATGTTTGTTTTGATCAATATATTTTACAATATACTTTTTCCGGGCGCTTCCTGGTTCTGTTTTGTTTGCTGGTGCTGTACTTTTGATTATTCGTGAATCACAACGGTTGAAGGCAAAATTGTCATTTTTCAGCTTCGCGAATATTCGTTCCCGATCAACGTGACGCATGGAGTTCGGAGTCGGACATAATTTTGTGTTTGGATAATTGCATTGGACATTGAATTTTCAATTACCGGTTGTCCGTTTTTACTGTAACATTTTTCTGTTATATTTTTGCACTGATCCATTACATGCTATCCGGATTCCAAGTGCTTGGAACGCGTTACCTGTTTCGATTATTTCTGCCCCAACACTTAATAATTTTAAAGAACGCATTGACCCCCATTTTATCAAACGATACGCAATTCTTAATTATGCTCATATTACGATTATAATCTTTGTGATACTGCACCATATCTTTTCTTCTTTCCACAGAGATTTCGTCACAACCAATATGGAGCACGTTTATCTTCGACCATTTTGCTGAACTGTTGAAAATTCTTCAGAGCCAATGTGTTATCCTGTAGTTATTCCAGTAAGCTTGTACCTTTTTTCCACAATAACTCGACGATTGACTTGTGATCCATGATTATAATTTGCGGTCATTATCCGGCATATGCGTAAGACGCTCTTTTGGGTGCACGTTCTGATCTTTTGAAGTCGGATGTGGATACTTGCAGAACAGGCAGTGCTACCTGGATGCTCTGGTACATTCGGTATTCATTTGCGATAATTACTCCACGTATGTTTCAAACGAACTTTTCTGCGTACGTACGTCTTGTTAGAATATGGGCTACCCGTTGCATGTCCTCAGTACACAGGTGAACGTGGCTCCTTGGAGAGAGTAAAAGTGAGGAGGACTAAGATGGTTCATGGTATGCGCCATTTAGCGCACGCTAACAGACAGAGCTGACTGAAACTTTACCCCCTAGAACCTCGAAGGAAAAGGTTTGGTCTGCTCCTGACACGCCGCATCGTTCTCGTTCAATATGGCGACGAGTTCCTCCGGTTCTTCCAATTAGTATGTAGTCGACTCGTGGACATGAACTTAAGTTGCAGAAGTTTAGAAGGTTTAAGCAGAGTAATGCAAGCACGCTATCCCCGCGGGTGTGAACAGTTAGAACTCATTACCCAATGAGTTTGTTTCTACCTTCAGAACAGCTATTCAAAACTGCGCTGGAACAATATTTGTTGAGACGGATGGACCTGATCCCTAGAGTGATGTAGTGGTGGTCCTATACACTCAGGGCTTGTCTTGTCAGCAGAAGCCACCCATGTTTATTGCTGTGAAGAACCTCATACCGGAATGTATCATTTCTGCTATCGATCCAGAAGAAGATAAAGAATGGGACGAGGATTCATTGTACTAAACATTAAAGAAATTTGTTGAACGGACCTTCAATAATACCAAACTTTACTACAAAAGCGAAAATAAAAACAATTGCGCAGTTCTTATACCAAACGAGCTGATACCCATAACATCATAGAACTTAATCAAGAACGCGTGATATCAGCAGCTCAGTTCAGTTCAGTTCAGTTTGCACAGGACAGTATGTGGCTAACAAGCCAATCGAGCGTCCAGAATTTCTTTCGGTGGAAAGCTGCAGAGAAGCACCTACCACTGCCAAAACGTTTATTCTTTTTATCTATTTGAAAACTTCGCCGATCGCGAAGCCAAGAGATTATCCGGGTTGAACTTAGGAAGCACCGCGTTATAGCCGATGCTGGAAAAAGAAAAAGCAGTTTCTCTTCACCAGCACGGTGAGAGGTCAGCTGAAGTAGCATTGTGTATAATAAAATAAAAACACAGAGAACTCTAGCCCTTACTTTATTTACGGGATAACGCTAAAAGATGAAAAACCTAATCTTGTATAGCAATTAAGGAGAGTATTCAGGAAACAACTTACCCCAGTTGCGGTCCAAACCCTGCTTAAAACTAGACACGGTACTGCAGGATATAAGTTCTGCTGGAAGAATGTTCCAGAAGTTAACAACCCTAAGGCTGAAAAAGTGTTTCCTGGAGTCTAGCCGACATCGTTTCTTAGCAATTTTAAGTGAGTGGCCCCGGGTGCCCAGCTCGGGACTTAAGGTAAAGAAGTCGTTCATTTGCACGTCACTCAAACCCTTCAAGATCTTAAAGGTTTCTATTAAGTCACCTCTTAAACGACGGCGCCTAAGGAAGAAAAGATCGAGAGACATTAGGCGCACAGCGTATGGTTTCCCTCGCTGACCTTCAATCATGCGAGTTGCGAGGCGCTGTACGCTTTCAAGTCGAAGGATGTCCTTTTTGTAGTGAGGACACCACGCCTGAACACAGTATTCAAGATGCGGCCGAACTAATGCCTTGTACAGTGGTAGGAATACATCGGGTCTCCTGTTCGATAGCACTGATTTCAGCCGAAAAATACCTTGCGTGCACGCTGAGCCGCAGCGGCACATTGGTCCTCCCATTTCAAGTCAGCCCTAACCAGTACACCCAAATCCTTAACACACTGTGTGGCGTTAACACTGAGGGAATTCCCCGCCACCTGGACCGAAATCTTATCAACCAGTGTTGACAAGAGTTGGCTCTTATTTAGGTTTAGTGGGAGATCCCACTGGTATGACCAGTTTATGACCCGCTCAAGGTCGTGCATCAAGGTATCTTCATCCGTTGATCCGATGAATTTCACATCATCCGCGAAAATGAAGCATGGGCACTTCAATTCAGAGGACAAGTCATCGATGAAAATCAGGAATAGAAGAGGACCAAGTACCGAACCTTGGGGTACACCACTGATCACGTCGGTTTGATTCGACAGCGTAGATCCTACTCTCACTCGGAATGTCCTACCTGTAAGGAAGGCCTTTATCCAAGCAAGTAGACTACCCCGTATGCCTTTGGCTGCAAGCTTAATCTCTAGAAGGCGGTGATTTACGGAATCGAAAGCCTTGCTGAAGTCTAGGTAGAGGGCTTCGACAGGCTTCCCTTCATCCATCCTTTTAGTGGCAGTATTGAGAAAGCTAAGGAGGTTAGTCAGACAGGATCTACCCTTAAGAAATCCATGCTGAGTTACACTCAACAGAGAATGCCGACAAAGATGCTGACAGATTTTATCACGCAGCAGTTTTTCCATTACTTTCGAGACGGTGCTGGTCAGGCTGACCGGTCTATAGTTACCAACAGTTGACCTGCAACCGCCTTTGTGTACTGGCACGACTATGGCTTCCCTTCACTTACTGGGAACAACTCCTAGTTGCAGGCATGAATTAAAGAGCTGGCAAAACGGTTCGGCAAGCACTGAGGCAAGATTTTTAAGCATAATTGAGTAGATGCCGTCCGGTCCCTCAGATTTGTTGACCCGAACATGGATAAATGCGTCAAACACCTCAGTCTCATTGAAGGACAACTCACTTAGGAGGAAGTTGGGAGCTATACTCTCATGATTAGCTTTATCAATAAGATTAACCGATTATGCATGTTTTGAAAAGGCTTAAACGGGATATTATCCATTCTGCTTTCATTTCAGAAGAAGACAATAAAGCACTACAATCCGTCGGGAACGTTTGTATCTTGCGCCAATTTTATCTGCTGATTTCAGTTCAGTATGCACAGAAAAGTTACTGTCTGACGAGCCAATCGAGCGTCCAGAATTTCTTTCGGTGGAAAAATGTAAAAAAAGCACCCCCCACTGCGAAAACGTCTTTTTTTTTCTTTTTGTCCGTTTGAAATATTCGTCGATCACGACTACTAGAAATGATCTAGTT
>JACCGJ010007633.1:0-17689 GCA_013407085.1 Atriophallophorus winterbourni
CATACATATATACATGCATACATACATACATACATACATACATACATACATACATACATACATACATACATACATGCATACATACATACATACATGCATGCACACAGTCAGTATAGCACGTTTGCATGGTAAAGGTTGGGACAGCTGATAATCGTATATCCTGTTCCAAGGTCTTTTAGTTTGTTTGCGCAGCTTCGTTGGTGTGCCTCACTATAACTAATGCCAGTTATGTGTACTTCAACTATTATTAAATGATCATGTATTGGTGCATTTTGTATTTTTCTTCTTACACTGTTTACTTTATCTTGTCCGGTTGTTTATCATTTCCAATCTACCATGGTTTTTTAATAAAGATTTTCCAGTGTTGGTGTTTTTGACCAACACCCCTCGGATCCCTCGCGTATTCTCGACTATTTTCTTTTTGTTGTCAACACAGGGGCTGGTGGTTTGCTAATCCATTGCGTCTCTGGCTGGGATCGGACGCCACTTTTTGTGAGCTTGATGCGCTGCTTATTGTGGGCCGATGACCTGGCTCATCAGAGTCTGCAACCGGAAGAAATGCTCTACTACACGTTGGCCTACGATTGGTTCTTGTTCGGCCATCAACTACGCACACGGATGGAATCGGGCGAGGAAATCCTTTATTTCGCGTTTCGTTTCTTAGCCGAGGTTGCAGCCGACGCGTCGTTGTCCATTAGAGCGGTGTGAGTTTCGCATGAGATTGACAGATTTCAGGCCAAATGTCTCATGGTCTTTGTTATGCTTTTGTTTCGTGTCACACACGTCTGCTTCCTGTGGTTGGATTTTTTCCACTCCGCAACTCAATAATTCTCATGACATCCAGACGGTAATGCACAAATCACGTACTACGAATATAACACCATGCTGTACTAATTTGTCGCTGCTGCTGAGGTGATTTACGTTCCAGCTGGAGTTTCACTTCATTTTTTACGTCTGTCTAAGCCTAGACAATCTGAGAGTATGTATGCCTACTTGCAGTCTAGTGCTGTGTGGCGCCATGTATGTATGTATGAAAGCACAAGCCTGATCCAGGCAAAGTGCTGCACAGTCATGGACTGCACGTGGGCTAAGATACTATCAGGTTGCCCAGGCCTAGACATATGAGGCGCCATGCCTGGGTCTAGACTTATGATTCTATGAACACATACATGCTAATGGTTCGTTTACTGATAGCGTCGCGTGTGGCTACCAGTTTTGTTCCACTTGATTCGGATTGTTACCGTATCCAGCCTGTGCGAGCTCTACTCTTTATCTTCTACCAGGCTGGTCTGTTCCCTTGACTATGACGGCCTGGTGTAGGTTCGTGTTTGCTACCGGTCAACCTGACAGTATCTTCGCCCACGTGCAGTCTCTGACTGTGCGGCACTTTGCCTGGATCAGTCTTGTGCTTTCATACCATACTTGGTGAATTTTCGTCTCAATCTATCAAGCAATTTCCCTATCTCGATAGTCTTCATGTTGACTTCTTAATCTAATCCTACGAGGTATATTGCATTCTCCGCGCTCACCCATTAATTGCGAAATCGGATGATGATGAAAATTATGTTGTTAGCAACGAATTAGATTATGATGGTGATATGCATGATCATGTTGCTAACAAGAAAGTCGATGATGAATGTGTCGACGACTAAGACAATGATGATGATGATATACCACCGACTGCAACCGCCATAAGCTCTATCTCCTTATCTGATTCGTGGACATTCCCGGGGTCTCCCAAAGCGTTTCCAACACAACACACCACCCGAACTTTCTCATGTTCACGTTTTTCGAATCGAATTTCAGTTTTCAAGTTAGTTCGAATCACAACAGTTTTGAAATCCAACGAGTGCGTTTCTGTTGTCGAGTGATTCTTTCTAAAGTAGACGCGATGAATCTGTGTTCCCTGAGTATTGAAATCGTATCCTCAGTTTTGTACTGTTTTACGTGTTTCCAGTTATCGCTCGTTCATTCATGCCATCTGTTTCAGATATGATATGGTTCTGCCCTCAGATAAAGCCACCCCCGGTAAGTTGAATATCCCCCCTTGTCATTATGGTTCGTTTCCCTGTTTCGCAACCACACTGTTCTCTGTCGGTCAAATGTGTTTTGGATGCGTTTGTATTCAAGCTCGGTGTAGTTTTTAATCGCCAATTTATGCAACAACAATCCATCCACCGAAGCTCTTATAATCGTCTCACCATCCCGACGCAGATTCACTCTTCCGATCCGTCTGTTGTTGTTGCTGTGGTGCTAGGGGTTGTTTTTCTTCGGTCGATGTGTCGACCATGGATGTGTACCGCACTAGCCCATGTCAGTTTCATAATCCACAGCGTTTCAGAAGACTAAACGGTCCGATGGGGATCTCTCTCGTAGAGCTCGGTCAATCGGTGCTAGTTGCACGCTCTCAGTTTGATCTATGTGCTCTTCACCAGCTTGCAGACGACGCTTCGAACAGCGCCCCTAAGATGCGATCAAGATCAAGTTGTTCCCAACTCACAGGGTTAATATCAAGAGCTTTCATGCCTCTATGGTACAAACGGGCTTCCCAATAGTGAACTTGCTGATTGCATCTATCGGTTCAGTGCATTCAACTCCAGTTTCAAACTTCACATCCAGTCGCTTTATTTTTCTACCCGATATGCGTCAAGCCATCCGCAGGTGTCAACTAAATTTTGTGTTTTTTGATTGATATTCAATGGAACCGCGGGAATTGTCGTATTAATGGAATGCTCACACCCTCTGCACTCACTCGAAATCAGATGGTTTACGTAGATTCAATCAGTTGACCGGGATCCACTGTGTGACTCTGCTTAGTAGCTGTATCGTTCTGGTTTACCACTTTACTGCTGCTTCGGGGTTCTCTGAACCTAATCCTATCGCGTCAATTAGATGACCATTAATGGGGTGTGTGAACTCAAAATATGTGCATTCTACACCGACTTATTCTCTATCTGAATTTACCTGTCTGCACTCTGTGCTTCGGCGTGCTTTCTAGAAAGATGTTTCACAAGCAACACTTTAATACTTTAGTGTTGCTACCGCACGTCTTCCCACGTACATAATAGAAACGCGCATTTCCTTGTTTCTATTCCATGAGAACTTTATACGTTTGGAAAACGTGTGTCCAACTGATATTCGCAATCAACCGACTCTCATAGCTCAACATCTCATGCAATTAGTGGTGATCTAGCTGCTACTCCACGCTCATAGTTCATGAAAGTTTCAAAAGCCAGTGAACCACTCGCGTGATATGTTTTCATCCTGTTTCGGTCAACCAAGTTCACTCCTGTTAAGTATGAGGTGTGTAGACCGTGCAATGCTCGTGTGCGCTTGACCCGGAAACACTCTGACTCTGTTATCGAAAATCGTGGTTCGTTCTACAAAGTTTATTTAACAGTGGCTCAAAAGTATAAGTTTAGTTTCCACCGTGCCATAAAATCGAATTTGAGATCAGTCTGATTGTACCACTTTTATTGTCCCACCTAATGCATGTTTGTTTTAACGCGTTTTACTGCTAAGCAAAGTTATACTTGAATGCCACTGTTACATAACGCTTGTACAACGAACCACGATGTTCAAACACAGAATCACATAGTGATTCCTGGTCAAGCACTCAAGGCGCTTATGGATGACCAAAGTAATGCGTTGCTCTCATTACTCTGGTCGTTTTACCGCTGTTTTACTGCTATGCTTCAATGTTATTGATTTTTTGTATTGTTCGCGGGTGTGAATTGTTTCCCACATCTGGTGACCTTACCACGTGACCTCATTCAATCACCTGATTCGCATTTTCAGATTGCAATCGACCATCCCTCGATTTCGTGTAAGTCTCCGCTGTGGTGGAACGTTTTTTTTGTTCTCTACTATTTAAATCACATTAATTTGGACTGTCTAGTTTTCGTCACATTCTTGTGACGTATTCGTGTTATTCGCTTATTCCGGTGAAGCAAGCTAACAGCTGTGTTCAATAATGGTAAAATGAAACTATGATCGTTATCTCAACACACTCGTAAGTATTAGTCTTTCATCACGGTTGTGCTAACACTATTTTCCCTCACATTTTCTCAGTTTTAGAGTAAGAATACTAAAATAGATAGGCGGTAATTCGATTGGACGCTTGGCCAGGGCAATAAACATTAATCGACTAGGATTCGAAAACTTTTGTTCCGTTGTCTTCGTTGGTCAACTTAGTCAGCCTTATTGATTTTCCAAGTCGTGTCGGTGCACAGTCGTCACCATCTTGCAGTTCGTCCATACTGCGCTAGTGCCTCAGTGTCGTTTTTAGACCTTCATTAGCTCGAGTCAGTCCAAGTACATCAGACCATGTGCAGTCTTTACTTGTACTTTTGTGCGACTATCTCCTCCTGGAGGATGAGTTGGCTTCAATGAAGATTCTTGGGAATCTGGGTACAAAGCGGCGTCCCCAGCACCACTCGGTAGCCTACGGTTGTGTGGTTCTTTGTCTGGCTCCCAGCTAGTCACAAGCGCACATATATACCTCTCGAGTTATTTGTTACCTTGATAATGAACCCAGTTATTCAACATCTTCGCTTCAAATCAATTTAGGGCCATTCGTTAACAAATACATCAACACAGTCTTGCTTCGTAACTCCTCAATTGCCGGAATAATCCCCCGTTATTGACTGATGTCGCCCTTACTTCTATCCCGATGGTACGTTCCGAGGAACGCCATGTTTTTGCAACTTTACTGGTGAAGATGGTTAGAACGGGTGTAGTCTGGATCATTTCATACGTTTTGCGTTCGTTCTACCGTTCTGTGTGTACCTTAATTCCGATTTAGGGTGGCCGGTCACTTAATCCCCAGTCAATTAATCTTCAGTCACTTAATCCCCAGGGAATGTATTTAAGATAAAAAGTTATTTAAATGTGTGCAATGACTCTTGAATACGGTACAAGTAGCAAAGGTCGTTGGACATTAATTTACATGGGAAACGAGTTTTGGTCCGAGAAGCAATCATTGGGCATTCTAATGGTATTACCTCAAAAAGTGCTATCTCGCGGACACTCAACGGGCATCAAAACAGTATAAGAAGGAAGGACCCAACATGCACTCTCCTGTCCCTCCCAAGTGACGCCATGTTTCATGTTCCAAATATATACCGAGATTTCTTGCAGTATGATTCTAAAGACCATAATGACGATGAAAGATTTTTTATCTTCGGTGATCAAAGCCTGGTTGGTGCACTCTCTTAGCAAGATGTGGTTTGCGGATGGGACGTTCAAGGTTGTACCTTCGATTTTCTACCAGCTATACACTACATTTTCCATATGCTGAAGGCGTCACGCCACCAGCAATTTACTGTCTTTTACAAAACAAAACAGCAATTACATATAATAAGTTGCTCAAACTTCCCATCTGCAAGAATGACTGGATGTTATTTTCATCTATGCCAAGCCATGCAACGAAAAATATGTGAACTAGGGATGAAAGTGCCAGGACATCTCGAGCAATTCAGCGATACTCAACTACGGAAAGATTGACGTTTTCAAAATCAATTGCATATCTCTCCTGCTAAATAAATTCATTTGACTGTATTCTGCATTCTTCAGAAGTTATCAAACTGGGGATTAAGTGACTGAAGATTAATTGACTGGGGATGAAGTGACTTAGTGATTAAATGTCTGGGGATTAAGTGTCAGTAAACCCCAATTTAGATTCAATTATGCTACATTATTGCATCTTGATTCATCACCATCATTTATGTTTCAAGGGTGAAATTCGGTCATCGCTTGGTAATTTTATCTTAACCTCACCTCACCAGCTTCTATATTTTTATACCGCTCGGTTAACCTTTATTCTCATCTCATCACTTCTACCGCTAGCTTCTGACAGCTACAATTAGTCTCTTGATGAGCACCTCGTTATGGCGCTTGTCTCTGATATCCACGTTCAAACTCAAACTATTTTGCACATTCAACACGATGCTAAATTGCTTGCCACACCGACACACTACAGTCTAACTGCCGTTATCTTTTTTCGGCTATTTGTTGTGGACTGTACAATTTGACCGCATCTCACGTGCAGTGCGTGGCACTTTCTAACTTCTTCTTGTGATTTCACACATCATGTGTACTCGCACAAACCTATAAAATACCACTTTTCGCACTAGTCCTCTGTGCTTCTCTCATATGGAATCTCCTCGGCCGAGGATGTGTTTCGCGTTTGTTTTCGTTCTGCGCCAACTATCCGAGTCTGGTACTCCTCAGGCCACTCGCGAAGAGTTGCGTTTGCAACGTATGACACTGAGTATGCGACTGTTATTTGTAATTGATTTGTGCTCTCGGCCGACAATATTAGCTACAAGAATAATTATCGATTGAATCCCACGCCCGAAAGTAAACACCCTTCCATACAATGTATTGTGGCCTCACATCCCCATCCCTTACATACCACTACCGGTTTCTGGCTGTTTGCCGTCATCAGGTTCGTGAGCCTTGAAACAGTGGAAAAGCGGTAAACAAAGTTAAACTTGTATGCCACTGTTATATAGGGTTCTTACAACGAACCACGATGTTCAAATACAGAATCGCAAAGTGATTCCTGGCCAAGCGCTCGAGGCGAATATAAAAGACCAATTTTATTGTCTTGCTCACATCCCCATTCCGTACAGTTTGATGCAGTTAAGTACGTTGATATGTTCTAAGGTACACTGGTTTTAAAATCGAATCGCATTACGCGTTTGCCCCTCGGAGCCTGCAGCGATTACGCATTTGCAATTCTGCGGATAGCAGCCAAAATTATCAGGCTTTTCCTGTGTTTTACGAACCGGACCTGCCTGAATTTAATTGGAAAAACGCTGATCATCCTGAATTAGTCGCCAATTCGGAATCAACGCTGACGTTTAACATCCTGACAGAAGAGTAGGTACATCAAACTATTGTACCTGCGCACTCCAGGAATGTGGAACCTGGCACACCAAATAATCAGGAAGTAAGAGCTTGAACAGATTGAAAGAAAACCAGGACATTGCTATTTCTTCCTTTTGAAAAAGGAAGAACGTTCGTTGTGATCAACAAGGCAGATTATATGGAGATGGGTGAACAATTACTTCAAGATACAACAACGTACAAAACGGCTTGATGACAAAAGCAACGGTGATTCTCAGTTGCGTGCATTCCCATCATGGGACAACTGAATGGAACAGAACAAACCAGAATGAAACCGAAAATATCTACCGTACCCAGATTCTATGGAATACCGAA
Organism: Atriophallophorus winterbourni; assembly: GCA_013407085.1. Lineage (NCBI taxonomy): Eukaryota > Metazoa > Platyhelminthes > Trematoda > Plagiorchiida > Microphallidae > Atriophallophorus > Atriophallophorus winterbourni. The sequence continues at coordinate 7,228 of JACCGJ010007633.1, forward strand.
TAGACACAAAGAGAATACCCCGTTGTGCCGGATTGTTTCTTTACAAGTCAGTTGAAGTTTTTCGAAGGAACTGCGAATAAGATTGTTGTACCTTGCGACAAACTCGAAACAATCGCATAAATTTACTGAGCAATCACTCTGGAAGTTGAAGGATGTACGGATCGGCGATCACTAACTGATGGTTAACGTTGACGTAACGACCTTATTTGCTTCAATCGAACGAATACACACATGGATCAAGTTTTTGACTTGCACAGCATTAATCCGACTACAAACAAATACAGCGGCATCAGAAAAATATTCAAAAGAACGGCGACACATTGTGGCAAAAATGAGGTTAGATGACGCGCAAAAGAACATCTCTTCAAAGTTTGCCAGAAGAATGGAGCTTCGTGATACACAACAAGGTCAACTGTTCCAACACATAGTGAGAGGACAAATAAGTCACGCTCTATCATATGTTCAACATATGTTCATCAGAAATTGCCGCCCGTGTCCTTCGGTCACTTGCAATACAAATTGCAAACAAACTCACGTCAACATGACGCAATCATTTCAGCAGTACGAAAGACAAATTGGCAAAAGAAGAATAATCGAATATCTCTAAAAGTTTGCGTGCAGAGATTTTGACAAATAACTACATCGCACAAACTTGTCGTAAGCGGAGCACAAAACTACATGAACACCGACCGACATAACCAGGAATCATAGATCTCAAAACCTTTCGATCAACGTGCACACCAGTTCGATTAGAAGAACGCGACGATTTTAACCAACAAAAACAGCCGACATGTAAGAGAATTCCCCCAAGCCCGACACTCAACAATGACCTCACTAAACCATCACAGAATTGCGTGCGGCCGACGTACCAATATAATCCCGGTGGCAAAGGCAGCTCAATAACTCACCAATCCCCAAAGTGAAGGTGAACGGACAGAAAGACCTTGGGAGAGCCCTAAACTACCAATTGCAAGCTTTACTGATGATCTCATCTACCTTTATGATGATAACGTCCAACAACATTTACGAGAACTCTGTGAACACCATTCGAACAACGCGAAAGTATGCCCTTCACAGCCGAATTCTTCCACTTTATGACCCAGTATTTTCCAGGTTCTAAAGGTTGTCATAGCCGGGGTGACAGTGGGAATAAACTCCCACTGTTTATAAAATGCTCCCATAAAACGCGCGTCTCAAATATCCTCTGACAACCAAGTCCAGCTTCTGGCCTGCACGAGTGGCTCCCCAAGCCCGGCGGAACTGCTTCTACCAACAGGAGAAGGGGCGAGAGCGAGTGACTGGCGCCTGAAAACCAGTTTGCTTCGGGCAGATGGAGCTCGTTAGCCTGGGAGGGCATTTCATCTAAGGGAAGGAAAACCCTGATTTTAAACCTCCGCTGCCTTGCGGGATACCCTATCGCGGGAAAGGCTTCGGGAGAAAACCCTGAGGAAAAACCTGGTAACTCTCTGCTGCCTTGCAGGTCGCACTTGGTTGTGCAATGGCTAGAGAAGCTGACTGGAACAAACGCCAAATGGTGCTGGGGACGCCGCTTTGTACCCAAATTCCCAAGAAACTTCATTGAAGCCGACTCATCCTCCAGAAGGAGATAGTCACACACAAGCAACGTCGTATTATACGTGATGTCAAATGTATCAATCGTTTCAATAAGTATCTTAAACTAACTGCATTCTTTTTTGTTTCTACACTTTAATTCACCCTTATCTCGTTTAATTTTTGTACATTGACATTTGTTTCTTTCAGTGAGGTCAAATGGTCCTCAAATCTGCTGCAGATCCGTCAATCGCGATTGGAGCAATTGACTGCGCTGTTTATAAAAACGTGGACCTCTTTGGTTGATCGGCTAAACACCCCATCGTCCATATCGCACTCATCCTCACCGGTACAGCCTTCTCGCAATATGCGGTCGGTGAATTACAGCGAGACGTACAAGTCGAATGTGATTTCACAAGTGAGTGATTACTTCAGTTCCATTCACCCGTTGTTAGTCGTCATCATCATCATCATCATGGAGCACTGGAGTGGATCCAGATAAAGTACCAAGCAACATGAACCGCGAAAGACAGTTAAGTAGATGCGTAAAAGACCCCCCCTTGTTATTTGTAGTTTCACTGTATGCAATATCAGGATTTTTATAGAGTGTGAGGTATAGTATAAAAATGACATTGGCGCCACTGACTTCCGTTTGCAGCCACACGGCGTATGGATTCCATCCAAATAGTAGGCGGATCCACTCAGGCAAACGAATACACCTCACTGAGCCTAGCGCATCTACTCGGCTCTACGAATCGGGCGCGATGTTTCAAGCGGTGTTGATGCATTCTTAAACATGCCCAAACCATCGCAAACGGACCAACATCAGCATTTCTGTTAGTGCACGGCTTCTTGGTTCTAAAATCCATTTGGAGACATCTATATTTGTAACGTGATGTTGCCACCGAATGCGAGAAATCCTATGCAGACCACATGTGTCAAAAAGAGAAAGCTGACGGACATCTTCCGCTCGGGTAGACCAGATTTCGCAACCACGTAGGAGCGTAGCGCGCATGACTGCGTTGTGCACACAACCTTTATTATTGAGTGGAATATCGGTCTGATGCCATAAATGGCGAATGTTTTATCAAACGCTACACCCGCTTTGCGTACCTGTTGTGGGATCTCGTCGCCAGCAGAGGCAGATAAAGTTATCGACCAGCTCCAGCAAGTAACCAGCTGTGTTGGAAAACGGCCGGGACTTGAAAAGCATCACTATCACGAAGGCAAAATCTCGTAGAAGCATGTTCGCACCCAGTTACACAAGTAGAGAACGAATTCCAAGGAGCAATGTTTCGCCTATGAAGTCCTGCTTACGAGACACTGCTACGCCAAAATGTATTGCTTACCACCAACCCTCCCATTACGGTGTGCTTATTAAACCCTTCCTTAGGATCCGATTGTCAACACTTATTTATTAAGGTTTTCAGCGTCTAGCACGTGTTCTGCGGCTACAGCTTTCAGCGGTTCGGTTAAAACGGTATCCATCATTACAAAACAGCGTCAGTTATACTGGCATTGTGGTGCAATTATACAGCAGTTCAGTACTGTACAGATAACACCAGGCTAATTTGTTGTACCGATCTTACTGAGCTGCATACGGAAACACGCTTGAGTCTTACTGCCATTTTCTTATACATCTCTGTAGGCCTGGAATTCCTGACTGTATCCCATATATATCATATTCCTTGTTCTGACTATCACTCTTGGTGTGTTTTAAGAGTGAAGCGTTCATCAAAACTGTTCTAACCGATGGTGTTTCATTGATTTGCCACCGGTATTAAGCTGCCTGCGGAAACGCGCTGGAGTCTCAATGCCATTTCTTTGTATCCTACATCTCTCTAGGCATGGGTAACCTTTACTTTCCTTTTGTGCGACTATCTCTTCCTGGAGGATGAGTCGGCTTCGTTGATGTCACGAATTGCAGCCACCTACGCTCGGCGGTCAGAATCGAGATCCGCGCAGATTCTAAGCCAGGTCCGGTCCCACGTGCGCCATCCGTAAACCGAGCAACTTCACATCCGAGCTCACGGTGGCGAGCCAAGTCTTCACTTCCGCGACGACAACACCATTCTGCGCAGGGTGTTGGCGATAGTGTCTCCCTGGTTAATTCAGCGTCCAAATGTCTCAGGATATGTCCAAACCATCTCAGTCGTTGTTGTCGCAGCCTGACTGCGTAGCACTTTCCTGGTTTCGTTAATACGTGCATGCATATTCGTTTTGTTCCATCCTACGAAGCATAATGATCTCGTTTCGTTTTTGCGCACGCTCTCAGCATCTTCACTCTACTACCGATTATTATATACGAAATCACAAACATCGAACCCAGCAAATGGGTGTAGTTGAAGACTACACGCAAGCTTAATTCTTGTAATGGTATCCAGGATTTGAGGTGTCTGAAAGGAAATATTAGTAATCAGACTCCAGCATGTTCCCGCATGCAGCAACATTACAGATGGTGTCTATCAGTGATTTAGTCTTTTTCATTTTACTGACCACATATTATACTTTCTCGTGCTTAAAATATGCCAGCAAAATGCCGTTCTGGGCTGACTACGTTTAAAAGAATCCATATTGGAATGCGTGAATTCATTTATACAACTAGCCCGTTTGTCTCGCTCAGGTTTCTAATGTTGTATCCTCGGTGGCAAGTTCTGTGGTGTCCGGGTTTATTGGAACGTCATCACAAGTGCTGGATACACAGCTGGACAAACTATCTTGCGAACCGTCAGCTTCCCGTGATGATGATGCCGATGCTTGTCGCAGTGCTAGTTGACCTGTGTCCTCAGTTCCTTCTTTATGATTCCGTTCACCGGAGATTTTCTTCTCCTCAGGAGACCACCACCCACCGTGTGTCACTAGAATTATTTCTATTTTTCTGTTTGATTCGCTTTCTTTTATGACCGCATTTCCCTGTTATTTGTCACCCTTTATTTACTTATATACTGTTCTCTATCTTCACGTTTCATACTTTGCCGCATCATCTTGGAATATTCGAGTTTCTTTTTTGGATTAATTGTCTGTATAGTTGATGGTGTTTGCTCAAAATGTCTCTTTCGGGTAGTGAATACCTCCCACGTATTAAGAGTATTGCTTTACAGACCACTGGCATTTCATTCGTTTGATTAGGTTGTTGCGTGGTGGCAAAGAACTGAAACGTAACGAAATCATGTATTCTGTAAAACGGCAAACGCGTTTATGGGAATTATCCTCGTCGAAGATAGCATTCGTCGATATTTGAATAGGAACATGGAACCGTGAGTTAGGTGTGAAAGAGCGAAAAGACAACATGGCATGCAGATCACGCATTAGACTTTGTCGACGTTACTTTCAAGTTAAGCTACGCAGAAAACCGCGAATCATGCACACGACTCGGATTTGGCGAAAATTTAAGTTGATAGTCTAAAATGCTCCAATTTGCAACAATCTCACGCACAACTGGGTTGTGCGCTTCACCCCGTGACGTTTTCTTTCCTCTCAACCAATGTTGCTTCTATGGAAATAGCCCGTTCCCGTTTTATATGAAGCTCCTTAAAATCGTACTAATATCGCCATCAGTGCGCTCAGAATTTACTGACCTTGCATTTCCTAAGTGGTCATCTGAAGTAGTTGGGTGTGAAATAACTTGACATGGGAATAATTGGGTCCTGATCGATGATATTTAGTTCAGTTTGTGTGTGGCTAATCGAGCGTCCAGAATTTCTTTGGGTTGAATGCTGCAGAGAAGCACCCACACCTGTCAAAACGCCTTTTTTCTGTCCTTTTGAAATCTTCGATGATCTCGGCGCCAAGAGTGCTTACGATTCTGGAATAAGAAAAGCGGTTTCTCATTAACAAAGTCAGGGTTGACATTGATAGAAATGTAGTAGTAAGAAGCTGCGCTTTGCGACTGACGCTCCATCGTTTTATGTGGCTACAATTTTGGTTCCGAATTCTCTTCTAGAATTACGTGATGTTTGATGGTATATTAATGGTGGTTGATCAACTAGAAAGAGTTAGCAGCAAGCGAGTAAAAGTCTCAATGAGTTGAGATCCATTTTCTATGTTGAGAGGGTGACAAATCTGAACTGCAAGAATCGTGGTATTCGGTGTGTGCTGAAAGAAATTGGTGTTGACCTGCAGAATTATACCGCTCAAGTGAAACTCAAGATCTGGTTGCCATAATCTAATCCTCCAGCAGCGTAGGAGCCTACGTAACCTTGCCTGTTTTGTTTTTGAGACTATGTGGAATTAGCTCTTGGATGATGTAGTCACAACCGATTCGGAAAGGAAGTATAGGCGACTTGTTGGCAGTGATTTTGCAGAAGCACAAAGACGGTTGGTAAAACGGAAAAGATGTATTTTTTTAAATCCCCTCTAGGAATAAGTTGATAATTTGATAAAAAGAAGTGGTTGTCGTGAAGTTGTAAGATTAAAGCATCCTACATTTATCATGGCTGTAGAACGTTGACTAATTTGCGGCCAAACTGCATCGAATCGGGTTACGGGTGCAAACCATAGATTGCATGATTTTCGAATTTGTTTACACGTTATGTCGACTATGTTTGAAGTAGAGTGCTGAATCGTCAAATTTTCAGCAATTAAAACTCAAGTTATTTTTGTTTGAAAAGAAAGAAAAGTATGGCTTCATATCAAGCGAATATTTGGCATGAACAAGTATTAAAATATATAATGACACAATGACGGAAAAGCATGCAAATGAATATTTTGACACAACGGTTCGTTTTTCTGAAGAGCGTAAATGTGGGAGGTGTTCTGTCAAAGACGCTAAGAAATGCAAAAAATATCCCGAGTATAATTTTTAATAAAAATTCCCATATTTTTCAGCGAACAATTTTGTGAAGCGAAAGAATTCCTTTTCAGTATTGTTCGTCAATCTTTACAATATATGCGTAAGAAAATAGAACTAGATCTGATCAACTAGTAAACAAAATGGATGTTATGTGTTGTTACTTAAAATTGTCTGGTCGATTCAGATGTTGGCTAAGGTAATTCAAAGTTTTAATGGTCCAAAAAGCAAATATTTTACAGTAACCACAGATTGAAAAATATAAAAATAGAGAATTTTCGGAGGCAGAACCGCTGAGCGATGCAAACGCTAGCTGCGACTCAAATGTTAGTCAGCTTAAAAAGTCAAAGGGGCGTCTACTCACTATCCACCAGCATAATTCCCCTACCTCCAATATTAATACTGAGACAAAAACAAATTTGATGATTCTCAGTGTAATCTGCACCAATGTGCCGGAGACATCCGATACACGGTTCTCAAGTAGAACATTGAACAATGGTACAAGATGTGTTCAATGATAGATATGAGCTCGATACTTCCTGATTCAATGACCCGCTTTCGTCGGCACCCCAATTATTCTCATCATAAGAAACGCGTCTACTGAGGATAACTGTTATAAGCCAAAAAGAGATAGAAGACGCTGTCCTAAACTCTTACTTGCACCATACTTGTTCACAGACTAAATGACCTACGCATGCTGATGTTCAGTGGTGGAGCGAAACGTAATTTAAACAATGGGAAAAATCTGATCAACGCAGTGTGGATCTTCTTGGCTTTTCCTAGCAAAGTAACACTGCTTCAGGAAGTGAAATACAGCACCTTGATTGGAAACAGTGACTCTACGTTGCCAACAGCACCATAGCTCACATGTCGGTCTTGGTGGACACGTTTAGAATACCCCGGTCACCAAACTATGCAGATAACGGACCATAACCTATAAAAATAACCTTTTTAACGAGAGTTATGAGGGAATCAATCAGGGCCACATAGAATGCAAATCATAGGACTCTCCTGAAAGATGTCACAATGAGTGACCCCAGTCTTTGTACACCGAAACCGCCTAATGAACCACGGCCTTTACAATAAGACGAGACTCCGATTAGAAACAATGTGGCAATCACAATAAACGACCAATTTCCGACTGTTGACAAGCTTGACGAGCTTTCAGCTCCATCACTGTGTACGAAAATCACGATCAATTGCCTATATTCAGAAACCCAATGCCTGGTAAACAACTAGCTAAAATGAAAAATGTCTGTAATGAGCACTCACTCAACGTCATAGTAATAACTGAAACATTGTATGAACCATAATTGAGCGATGGCGAGCTCTCTATTCCAAGCATGACCCTGTTTCGAAAAGACTGCATAAGAACATGTTGTGGAAAAGCTTTTTACAACCAAGAACGTTTATATAGTACGACAGTTACAGACACTCATCTCGATCTGGAAATAGTATATGGTGCAACTTGAAGGTCAAATCAGGCGACAGTTGCAACGTTGGTGTAGTAAACCGTTCAGCATCATCATCCGATGCGCAAAACGAAAACCTCTTGGAAGCAATGCAGTTTGTCGGAAAACAGCGCAATTCGCAATTGTTGATTATGGGAGACTTCAATCTGCCTCAAATATATAATCGAGTACATCATTATCCTCGATCAATCGATTTAAAATTTCGCCAAATGTTCCAATACATCCCCTTGTATAATAATGTTTTAGAATACACACGACAACAAAATTTGCAACAGACATCCGCTGTAGACTCAGTCGTAACATCTGAAGCTGAAGCCGTTAAAATGTTCAGTATCACCCTCCGCTGGGTCGAAACAACCACCTCATTCTGCTATTTCACATGTGTGCAACGCCAGTTGAATGGTAATGCAGACAATTGTGCGAACCACTTTGTGATTTATTTAATCACTCTTTGAGGGAAAGTGTTGTATGACTGAGTGGAAGAAAGAAATCATGACACCCATCAACAAATGTGGAACTCGTTCTGACCAAGCAAACTACAGCCTTGTTACACTAATTCCAGTGATCTCAAAAGTTATGGAACGAATTGTGTGCGAAAGAATTGTTAGTCATCTCGAAACCCTAAACTTGTTGTCCAGAGAGCAACATGGATTTCGGAAATCTCGTTCTTGCTTGAGTAACCTACTGGAGACAATGGATGACTGGATGGATGGATGGATGAGAGTGGTTGCGTTCATGCGAGTTACTAGGACATATCAAAGGCGTTTATTCGCCTGGACCATTGCTTGTGCCGCAAATCGTGCGTGATGAGCTACCAGACGGTTGATCTCTACGATTAAACCCCGCATGTTGCGCATTCGTTTTCCCACACACATTCGACCAGTTCACCAGCATCTTTTCCACAAACTAAGGGAGAACGTGACCAGCTGGCAATGTGCAACGGCGAGCGAATAAAATCATTTTCTTATGTGGATAAATTTCAAAGCCTCAAGACTAAAGGATTGAAATCAATTTCTTATGTGGAGAGATTTTAACGCCCTAATATTATATAGTTCACTATTCGACATATGCTATATGACTTCGTACCTTCCGCATACAACGAGGATACCAGAGAAAAATGAACCAACTTTGGCAGTGGTGGGCGCTCCTTTGAAGCTTTCCACAGACGGAAATTCTGGACGCTCGATTGGCTTATCCCTTGGCGGCGCGATCGTCGAGGATATCAGAATCACAATCAGAAAAAACGCTTTAACAGTGATGGTTGCTTCTCTGCAGCTTTACACCGAAAGAAATTCTGGACGCTCAATTGGCTCGTTAGCCACATACTGTCCTGTGCAAACTGAACTGAACTGAACTAATTAGTCGCATACAATTACGAGCCTATGGGGATGAACTGCGCGAGTTTTTCCTTCTGGAAGCATGCTTCAGAACCAGTAGACATGCTCTCAATCCTCAGATGCGAAGAGCACAACGTCTTGAACAAAATGTGCGCTCTCAACAAGAGTTGTGAACGTGTCGAATGCGCTTCCGCACAAGGTTATTGCCCAAAATCTGAATAATATTTCAACCAACTAGTGGATAATATACTGTTTGAAATTACATGGCAGTTTTATCACTGGACAGGATTTCTTTATATGAGTTTCTCTTGGAATAATTTACTGATAGGAAGAGATGCGGCTAACAATTGCTTGACCTTCTTTCTTCTATCAAGTAGAAGAAGACGAAATGTAACCGTATTAGACCCTCCATAGAATCTTCCTACACGTCAAACTTTTGGACGCTCTATTGGTTCATCAGCAACCCACAAATATGTGCTTACTAAACTGATCTGATCTATGGCACTTCAAACATTTTGCTGACAGAAATTATTGAAGTTCAATTGGCATATCGGCTATTTACACTCCAGTGACAACTGAACTTCTTCTTCTTCTAAATCGAAAGCAGAAGGAATAAAATCCCGTTACAAATTCATCACAGCAATATACATATGTGACTTCTGCTGACAAGTCAAGACCTGATATTAGAGGCTTGGCTTTTTCACGTTTATGTGTATTGAACATGACGGAATTTTCTGCTGGCGACACGCGCATCTTCATACTGTTCGCAGTGAGCTCGAACATCTTTAAAAGAGGGTTTTGGCAGCTTCAAGAGTTCATTCTGCAGAACACTGTCATGTATTCCAGCAATTAGACGATCTTTTAATTGCATATCTAACGACTCACCGAAGTTGCATTTTGCTGCCTGAATTAGCAATTGTAGAATAAAATCACGAATTCCTTGTTTGGGCTGACGCACCATGGAATGAAATTTTGCACTTCCGGTTGGCTCGAAATGTACAGGTTTCACGTTTTGCATTAAAAGCGTCTTCAACTTTTCGTATGGGAGAGAAATAGGAGAATCAGGATAAGCTAAATTCTTGATTAACGTATATGCGGATTTTCCAACCGCATTTAGAAAATGGACTGATTTTTTATCATTTTCAGCTTCCGGTCGTGTCATACACCAAATTTCGAATCTTTCACAATAGTCTTCTATTTCTCGAGCATTTGAATTTATATCGAGAGGTTCTAGACTTGAATTTGCCATGACGAAATGATCCTGCTCGCGACGCCAAATGTAATGAATTGTATTGTATTGAATTGAATAATCA
>JACCGJ010007636.1:0-26737 GCA_013407085.1 Atriophallophorus winterbourni
AAGGCCTATTTGCCTCCGTTTTTCTCTCATCATGTATGCTTTTTAGCACGCTTTGTGCGTCCTCTGTACACACCACCCAGTGGTTTCATACAAGCTTTCTCGCTTTTATTACCACAATAAAACTATTGACTATTGACATTTCGTCATGAATCTTCGCAGTTTCTCCAGGTAAAAACGAAGATTTAAGCAACCTCTACGAATTGGTATTGGCATTCGAATTGGTAAACCACTCTTGTCTTAGTTAGCCGAATTCCTCCGCGCGAGGACACTTCGCGTTGACGTCGGACAATCGCTTTCCGGTTGTTTTTCATAAAATATGGATAACCCCAGGGCTCTGTACTCGGTCCGCGTCTGTTCTTGATGTTCATCAACGACATTGTAGCATGTGTGAACTCACCGTTTCTACTACTCGCCCTTAACTGTCTAAACATGGGCAACTGGACAGTATCTTAGCCAACGTGCAGTTTCTGACTGTGCGGCACTTTGCCTGGATCAGGCTTGTGATTTCATACATACATACTATTCACGGATGATACCAAACTATGGCGCATCCTCTATTCCTCGAATGATTGTGAAGACCTGCATGCGGATATTACCTCACCTAATACCTGGGCAATGTCAAACCAGCACCCTTTCAACCCACGAACATGCCGATCTCTCCGCATTCGCCACACTTACGAACCTTGGTACAAGCTAGGGGACACCGAAATTTCGGTAAGTATGCTTGTAAAATACCTCGGCGTATTGGTTCAATGTGATCTTGTATGATCAGTCAGATGTTCCCACGCATCCTCCTTCGACAATCGCAACGTAGGGCTCCTCAAACGTGTCTTCGGATCTTTTGAACGTGCCTCTTTCCCTCACTCCTTCACGCGTACATCAGACCCCACCTCGAATATGCGGTGTCCGTTTTATCCCCATGGCTTAAGTGTGATCATCACGTCATAGAGTTGGCCCAGCGTAGATTCAAAAAGCTCGTCAAGGGACTCGTTTTTATGAACTATGAAGACCGCCTCTAGCAACTCAACGTGCTCCCGTTGAGTAACCGTCGAATCCGAGGGTATCTGATTCTGATTTTCCAGTTCCTTAAAGTGAACAAATACCCGTGTCATTGACTGCTTTTGATGGCCCCCTGTTCCGTAGATGGTTAGTTGGTGCACACCACCTTTACTGGCTACTACCTGCTGCCTTGCAGGTCGCACTTAGCTGTGCAAAGGCTATAGAAGCTGACTCAAACAAACGCCGAGTGGTGATGGGGACGCCGCTTTGTATCCAAATTCTCAAGACTCTTCAGTTAAGCCTACTCATCCTCCAGGAGTAGATAGTCGCCCAAAAGTAAAGTAAATAAGTTCCGGAACCCGGGGACATGTTTCTAAGCTGGCTCATCAGCCCCGTCGGTTGAACGGCCGTAAGGTTTTCTCCGTACTTCGAGTGTTTTAATGATCTACCGTCTTTTATCGTAACCTCCCCATCACTTTCTATTTTCGCTTTCCCTTCCCGATACTGCAGCCTTGTTTCCCCTTCCTTTCCAGAATATGCACAGATGTGCAATCGTGCAGCATTTCTGTGTTGTGCGGCTAACATCGTGCTAAATTGATTGGCCACCGGTAGTGAGCTGCATGCTGAAACAGGCTGGAGTCTCACTACCATTTCCTGTTCTTTGTTCTTCCTCATATCTGTCTAGGCCTGGGCAACCTGACAATATCTCAGCCCACGTGCAGTCTCTGATTGTGCGGCACTTTTCCTGGATCAGGCTTGTGCTTTCATACCATACCATACCTTTCCAGATACTTATAAACGAAACTACGCCGATTCATCTCCCCTTGTGTTGACTGTTGTGATATATATAACCCCACTCTCCACGGAACTTTGGCAAACGACGCCAAACCTGCTGAACTCCACCCGATCCCTGTATTTACAATCCTATGATTATCTTTTAAGCTCATAGCTTTGTGTACTATAGTATACAATTGACTATTGACTCAGAGGTTCAATTCCCAATGTCTCAGCAAATGCTGATCCAACGCGATTTCGAATAGCTGCTCTGAAGGAAGAGATAGGAACTCGTTCGGTAGCAAGTTTCAAGTGTTCTCAATCCGCGTTGATAGTTTCTCGCAGCGTAATCCTTCTAGGCTTTTGCATATAACAAGTGGAATTCCCCGGGGCTCCGTCTTGGGACCGTTGCTGTTCCTAATCTTCACTGATGATCTTGCTAACCAACTGCGCTCGCCTTGTTATCTGTTTGCTAACAACGTATAAATTGATAAATGCCGTAGAAGCTGTGACGAAATGAGCGGTTAAGTGGGGCCTTCCCCTTAACATCGAGAAGAGTGACTTGCTCTCTACATTGGCAAGTAACATTATTGTCTCTGCGCCCTCAGCAACTACGGATAATGTACTGCCTGAAGTCATTGGGAAGTTGTACAACACTGGACATGATGTCTTCATCTGAGATTCTCCTAAACTATTTTGCTGATTAGAAAGATGCGGTCACAGGGCCTGACCCTCTGTCGTCTATCAATAAGAAGATGGCCATCGACAAAATATAGATAGTACAAAGTTAGCGATTCTATCAGGTCATTATCATACACTTTGAAAAGTAACGGATTGAGAGCAGATTCATGTGGAACCCCGGGATTTGGACGGGTAATCGGCGAATTAACTCCGTTAACCTCGATCTGTGTATAACGGTCAGTAAGGAAGTCTTCAATCCAATTTAAAACAGCCCCTTTATATCTAAATCCTGGAGCTTGTAACGTTATAGAATGAGATACGAATTGAGTCCAAAGGAAATCACGTTTGTATAGCGTAGGTAACGGTTTACTTATCTTGAACGAGAGTGCATGTGCTAAAATGTAAATACCAAAAGCTTAGCACAAGCGAGTAATAATCGTGACAGAGCTTGAGCCGTAGACGTTTGAATCGTGCGCGGTCAAAACTCTCACTAAAATCCATAAAGAGTGACTACCGGGTGGCCCAGATCGAATACAGCACATCAGTGCTCGTGAGTAGTTATGAGATTAGATGCGCATACTCATCTTTTCGTAAAACTATTCTGAGCAGACGTTAACTGACTTGTTGTAAAGTGAATATCTTCTCGCTGTTTTTCAGTTGTCGTTCCAGTATTCATCTCTGCATCCGCTGTGATAGAACTTCCGCCATAACCACTTTCTTTTCCTCGTGTATGTATGGATAATGCTATCGACACATTACGACCCTTTGCAGGAAGTCTTTCATCCATCAATGTGGTGTGACTTTCATGCGAAGTGATTGGACCCAAAAGTTCAACTAAATTATATAAACAATCGCCTACAAACGTGATTCGACACTTTGCTGCAAACACGGAATAGCAGTTCAAATATGCACTTGGCAAATGCTTGCCGTTTTGGAAATGACAATATAACGTTAAATGGAAGCCGTTAATCTGAATGACGGTCATGTCAATGGTTGGACTATGTCAATGATGAGAATGTGATGCGGCTTACACGGTCCTCTCTGCCGTCTGTATAGAAGAAATCTTAAAAGTTAAATGTAAAGTCCTTTCGAGGTATGTATGTATGTATGAAAGCACAAGGCTGATCCAGACAAAGTGCCGCACAGTCAGAGACTGCACGTGGGCTGAGATACTGTCAAGTTGCCCAGGCCTAGAAAGATATGACAAAAGAAATAGAAAGAAAAAAGAAATTGTAGTGAGACTTCAGCGTGTTTCAGAATGCAGCTCAGTACCGGTGGCTAATCAATTCAGCACAATGTTAGCCGCACCGCATAGAAATACTGCACGATTGCACATCCGTGCATATTGCACATCCTTTTGAGGTACATCTCGGAAATTTTCACATTTCAAGCCAAACATATTTGAATTTCACGTCGCACAGTGCTAACAGTAGCTAAAGACCTATCATGCACCCAGAGTATATGCATCGTGTTTCGATATTATAATCCGAAAGCTTTGGAAGGCAATCTTTGGAAATTTTTTTGAAACGGCACATTTGTGTTCAAATAATAGTTTCGTATTGCATAATTGTTTGATCTCTGTGGAAAACACTAATCACGATCGGATTTATTTCAGCCGTACCATCTTTCGACGTGTATTCCATGTTCGTTGACTCGCTAGACTGAAAAATTAACTATTTTTTTTAAAACTGGATTTCCTGTTTTATTTTGGCTCATGAATAACGTTTGCGTTAATTACTTCCTGTCACAACCATGCATTATGACTTCCCACATGAATCGATTTTGGTAGATAGTTTTCACTTCATTTCCCCCTTGTTTAACCTTCGGAGCGATTCACTGACAACACTTGCCGTTTACAGAGGATCTCAGGCTATGGGATTCGGCTTATACACCCTAGCACTGCAGTGCTGTGTAGTCTATGATGCTAAACTAACGTGCGACTAATGCTGAGCTGTATACAGAAACTCGCCGGAGTCTCACTACCCTTTTCTTCCTTTGCACGGATGTGCAATCGTGCAGCATTTCTGTGCTGTACGGCTAACATCGTGCTAAATTGATTGGCCAATGGTAGTGAGCTGCATGCTGAAATGAGCTGGAGTCTCACTACCATTTCTATTTCTATTTCCCCCATCATGTCTGTCTAGGCCTGGAAAACCTGACAGTATCTTAGCCCACGCGCAGTCCCTGACTGTGCGGCACTTTGCCTGGATCAGGCTTGTGTTTTCATACCATACCATACCCTTTTCTTCCTTTTTATATCTGCGTAGGGCTGTGAATCTTGATACTTTCTAATCCTATGTACAGATCATGACTGTGCCGTACATTTTGGGTCAACGTTTTCGATTTAATAAACACAAACATGACGTAACAGTTCGTAGGAAGGCCTCGGTAAACGGATAAAGAAATGGTAGCTTCCAGAGGTGCCACCTCTTATTCGAGCTTGGATTGACCTGTTGATGAATGATCTGGTCAACTCTTATTTATTAAGGCGTTGTCACCATGTCTCATTCACTTAGAAACAAGACTACCGCTGCAAGTGAGACCTAAAACGAATCTACGCAAAACCATGCCATTCACACTATCCCATTTAACCGCGGTGAGCAAAGAGATTGAAGCTCTGTCGAATAAAAAGCCTGGTCAGAAACGATTATACATGTTAAACATTACGTATGGGGTTTACGCAATTTACTTAAGCAAATCTCGATTTTCCCATGTATTTAGGATATTTTGTTTATGCGTTTTCCTATCCATTTTACAGGTAATTTCATGTCCAACGTCAAGTTGATCATCATTGGCCATTTCCACTCCTGATGGGTTTGTTAATTTCCTCGTTTTTTAATGAAACCAGCTTCCGAATCAGCTCTACTCGCCCCACGCGATAGGTATGTCGGCTTTGTGGTTTATTTTAAAGGTACAAATTGGCCTATATCTTCTTGTTCCTCCATGGTATTGGATTCCTGTTACCATGGAATGTTTTTATTAATGCCAGGGAGGTGAGCCCTTGCTATTCGGTACTTTTATTTCTCTAGTATTTCATTGACTATAAATTGAACACGACAACGAGCATGAATGCCGATTATCGCATCAATTTCATGAGTTATATAGGATTTGCCTCCCATTTTCCTGGAATGTGTTTCGCGGCGTGGAATACATTTTTTCAAAGGAGTACAAAGTAAGTGTCACGGATTCATTAGCCCTATGGTTGCATTGCACAGCTGATAATGTTTATTGTTGCATACATTATACAGTAGACAATTTTTCTGGCTCTATCGTTCTTGGATTTATGAAATATTCGACATCGTCTTGTTCGGAGACGCCCTGTTAACCTGGCAGTATCTCAATCGCTGCAGTTTGTTAGATTGCATGGTTGTGTATTCTTATAGTACTTTTGTTCTGTGCAAATTATATCGTGCTAAATCTGTCCAGGCCTGGCCAGCCAGCCAGTGTCAGCCCACGTGCAGTCTATCATTGTGCGGCTGTTTGTCTGTTTCTAGGCTCGATTTACTTCGACAGACCTTGTCATTACACACAGGTGAAAACTCAACAGCGTTACTACAGCGTAACACATCCACTTGGATGTTTTAAGATGTTATTTGTAAACTTAAACAGTCTTTTTGCACAATGCGCCATCATCCCCGCGAAACTAATAGCGGTCTTCCTAGATGTGAGTCGCATTTTCAATTTCAGAGCTTCCAACACCGTGTTCCGATTCGTCGTTGCGATGATAGTCGAGCTACTGGTGCTGCTTTTCACTGTCGTTCTGGCCACCATTGACACTGAGCATGGTGAGTTTCTGTGAAATCATATTACCCACGAATTCCACCTATCCTATCACGTTTTCCATTAGCAGTTGAAGTGAATGAATGAGCTGGCAGCCCGAGTTTAGCAAACTACCACACAGACTAAGCCTGCACTTCAGCTGAGCTACTGTACAGCTGCCCAAATTTGGACAGATGAGAAGTTGAAATGATTTAGCGGAGTTAGCGTGGGTAATAGCCGATATGCAAATATATGATGTTGTCAGTGACTATGTCCACTTTTGTGTCTGTATTCAGAATTAATTTCTAAACATATGGAGACTCTCAACAGGTGTTGTATTATTGTTAAATGATTTATTGTGGTAATATAATTCCCTCAAGTTATAGCGATCATGATTTTGTTTTACTTGATGTATACCTAACAATCGACAAGTTGTGCTTGTAAGCTACTGTTGGGTGAGGTTGGTACGACGAACTTGTTCAGTATACACAATATTTGAGGTTAAACCCATGATCATATACAAATATACTCATTTGCATTCATGTGTGATGGAAATTCATGCAAATGAGTATCTTTACCTAACAATAGAATTTTCCATTTCTCTAAGTTTTTTAGTCTGTTGTCTTTTAAACTTGACTCCGCGCCTACAACATCACCGAAGTTTGCCTAATTTGATGAGGCATAAAACGTCTATGCTCATTTTAGTTCGCGTTTTATGTCCCGCTTTGTATCCTGGTTGGTTTTAACTAAATGACCACTGCCATATTTACTGAAACTCATTTCTTTACCCCCTGAATTGAAAACATCCCAGTTTGTTTATGCTAACTCTTCTATAGAATCCGTAGCTATTTAAGTCCCACCATTCCTAATCTTCTGGATTTTACATTTTCATGGTTGCGTGACAGTTGAGTATTCGGTACATGCTACCGGTGTCATGATGTCTGTGATGATGATGATGAATTGTTTATTCTACTTCTATGTTCTGTTTTTGGCTTTCAATACATTTTTACATTGATTAACCTTCCACAGTTCCTGCAGTATTCTTCGCTCTGACAATCGTCAGCGTGGTTTTTATTAACTGTGAGTTTTTCAAGTTTTTATTTATTTATTATCTTCATCATTCTCGCTCTTACAAGTGTAACTCCGCTGATATGTCATAACTAAGGTGCTCTATGTGCATGCTATATAGGTAACTGTTTTAATTAATTAAGATTTGATGCCTTTCGGTTTTTGCGCTCTTACAAACCTTAGCATCTAGAACTTCTACGTACTCTATATGGGTAGCATTTAATAGGAAGACTATCGCGCACCTCTAAAATCTGTCAATAGGTTCTTTGCGGCATCGCGAGATAATTCAGTCCTTTTGAACCCCACTCGGACTTTACACGAGCTTTCAAATTCTGAGCATATTTCTAGCGCACCACATTTTTCAACACATTTGATTATCAGCGTCATGGCTTTGCTTGAACAACCCTTGGAGTGTGAATCGAGTATTTTTTCGACTATTGAATATCATAAAGCCAAACTAGATTTAGCTGCTTTTCGGTGCCACGGCGAGCCTGACAATCTTCGCTAAGCCACTTCATGTGTAACTGTTGGCAAATAAATTTTTGAAGCTCTCTGGTCCATTCACGTCTACAACCAGGATACCATTTTTACTCCTTAGTGAAAATCTAATTAATTCTTGTAGAACTGATCCTCTTCAAACGCATTGAGAAATTTTGTCTTTTTAAATATGGTACCGTCAAGCTGCACGTTTTCTTGCACTACCTTTGTAGTCTATCTGTCTAGGCCTCAGCAACCTGACAGTATGTTAGCCCGCGTGCAGTCTGTGACTGTGTGAGACTTTGCCTGGATGACGCTTGTGCCTTCATACACACATATACCTATGTAGTCTTATTGCGTAGTGGTGGCTGTCGACTAGTATCTTGTATGGTCTGTTTTTCACTAAAACAAATCAGCTTGAATAAATACTATAACGTCGGCATCACTGAACACACGTAGAGGTTGGAGTTGTTTTGGTAAATCGTACTTTGATACTTATTTTCGTTTTCGACGAATCTCATACATTTCGATTCGTAGATTATGTGACTGCAAATACAAGAACTTCGGATTATACACATTGCAGTAAAAGCTGCAAAGAAGCTGTTTTGCCGATGTTGCTCTACTTGTTAACAAACCTTGATTGAATGCATGTTCTGTTTGAGGTGTACGCACATCATCCCATTTTGTTCGTGCTCATTCTTCTATATCTTCCATAGCTTTTAGGGCCCTACCCTTTGCCATCTTTTTATGATTTTGTTGTATCGCGGTTGCATGGCATTTATTCATTTTGTACATACGTCCGGTGTAAGGCTGTGCTTAATGGTGCTGAAACCGTCTGACCTTACATTGCTTTCCATCCCCCAAGTGTATCTCTGGCACCCAGCTTAAATACATCGAGTGTGTATCAATAATTACGTCATAATTAATGGATGCTGCTTCGTGCAGTTATTCTACATAACATCGTCGAAGCCATGAGCTTCGATAGGACACTGAAATGACACCACTCCTACATTCGCTAGTCATCATCATCATTAACAGCATTACGCCGGTAGCAAGTACCGAGTGCTTCACTGCCTTATAACCGTAGTCAACTTACTTGCACGGATGTGCAATCGTGCAGCACTTCCGTGCTGTGCATCTAACGCCGTGCTAAATTGATTTGCTTGCACGGATGTGCAATCATGCAGTATTTCTGTGCTATGCTGCTAACGTGCTAAATTGCTTGGCCAACGGTAGTGAGCTGCATGCTAAAACACGCTGGAGTCTCATTACCATTTCTATTCCCATCCCCGTATCTGTCTAGGCCTAGGCAACCTGACAGTATCGTAGCCCACGTAGTCTCTGACTGTGCGGCACTTTACCTGGATCAGGCTTGTGCTTTCACACCATATACATTGATTTGCCACCGGTAGTGAGCTGCATGCGAGTACACGCTGAAGTCTCACTGCTATAGCTATTTTCCATCCCCTTATCTGTCTAGGCTTATGCAACCTGACAGTATCTCAGCCCACGTGCAGTCTCTGACTGTGCGGTACTTCGCATGGATCATTCTTGTAATTTCATACATACATCATACGTACATACAGTCAACTTACTCATCTATTGGGATCCCGTGAGATACTTTTCGTACACATTACAATATCGTTACTCATTTCCTTGTAGGCTGCGTGGGTGTTCATCAAACACTCACTTTCGGCATGGCCGCCTTGTTGCCGATGAAGTACTCCAATGCGGTCATCGTTGGCTCGGTAGGTTACATTAGTTGTTGTATCTTTTGTACATTCGTGTGTCCCTTCGGTGCATATTGTTTATTTGATCTCCTTTATTCAGTCAATTGCGTGCTTTGCAAACCAACCGTAAGTGACCATGCACGGATGTGCAATCGTGCAGTACTTTGTGCTGTGCGGCTAACACCGTGCTAAATTGATTGGCCAGAGGTAGTACGCTTTATGCTGAAACACGCGGGAGTCTCACTACCGTTTCCTGTTCTTTTTTCTTCCTCATATCTGTCTAGGCCTGGGCAACCTGTCAGTAACTTAGCCCACGTGCAGTCTCTGACTGTGCGGCACTTTGCCTGGATCAGGCTTGTGCTTTCATACCATGCCATCTTTCATACCTGAGTGGCCGTCGTAACCTCAGGGGTAACGATATTGTGAAATAAATACTTGATTGGAATATGTTCGCGCCCGATCGTGTATTCGTACTGCAAAGTGCAATTGGTTTGAACAGTTTCTCGGTAATGTTTCGTTTTTGACAAGGGATAAGAGTAAGTAGCATTCCAGCCACTTCTGTGTTTGAACATCGTGGCTTTGAAGTCGAACTTTGTTTGCTACTTCGTCCTGTTCCCTGTTTTGAGTTAAACCGTTGGTCTAACGAAGCTTCTCTGCAAAACGTTACCCAGAAACTGTTCTAACCGATTGCCGTCAAATTTTTTTGCAATCTGAAATAAATACCGTTCTTTTAGACAAAGACATTGTGTACGTGACTTTTCTAATAATGATTTCGAATTTCAACCTTAGCACAGAAAGTCGTTTTCTTGTTCCCCCCGAATGCTAGTTTGAATTGCCGTAGGTCGGTTGTGATACATGTGCCGAAGCGCCATGAGCTACGCACTGCAGTCTCAGTGGCGGTAACCGTTTTCTACATGTCTGTGTTTGGACAACCTGACACCGTGTTCACTGGCGGTCTTGCTGTAAGCATCTACTCGGGGTGTTTGCTTAATGTTGAATGGTGAGAGAATGCTTGTTACGATGGTGGATTTCGTGCTGATACCACTCTACTTGTTCACGAACTTCAATTGGCTGGCTGTTCCCTTTGAGGTGTAGACGTTTCATCCCAGTTTGTTTGCGCTTACCATTCTATCGATTCACTTACTGGTTTGTTCCGTTCGTTTTCTATCCTTTAATAATTTATTTTGTCATGATTGTGTGGTAGCTAAGCATTCGGTACATGCTACCGGTGTAATTCTCTCTCTCTCTCTTACTGATGATGATCATGGTGGCATCGTTTCACCCTAATGCAACTTTTGTCTATATGGTACTGAATACATTTTCCTGCGCTAGTTAGAATAGCCTCAGTGTGGTCTGGCTTGCAAATAGTCATCCGTAAAAACCACTCGCTTTCAAAACCTAACTTCACGTGACTTATTCTTCAATTACAGAATGCCTGTGGAACCATCATCTCTATCGTGAACATACTTACCAAGTGGTTGTCATCTGGTGAGTACAATACTGGTTTATTGTGTCCCAGTGCAATGATCCATTCTCCTGGTATCTGATCACTTACTTTTTTAACATTCTTTGAGCTCTAATTTTACTGTTGGACGTATTTTTGGTATCATTCATACGTCGTTTTATCGTCTGTTTTCACCCACTTGAATAGTTTTTATTCTCTGAATAACCGCTAAACTAATAGTTGTCGTTTGCTCTTGGAAGAATTTTGCCTTCGGTGCTTTAAGCATGTGCTTTCATTCCCTTTCACCGCTAAGCCGCAATTTTACGATGAGTTTTCCCTCTTACGCAAGCAAGAATGAAGATTTGAACCTCACAGTGATTACTATTACTATTGAATTTTTCTTGGAACGGGTTCTTTACCCCCGGTATGGTATGGTATGAAAGCACAAGCCTGCTCCAGGCAAAGTGCCACGTAGCCAGAGACTGCACATGGGCTGAGATACTGTCAGGTTGCCCAGGCCTAGACAGATATGAGGAGGGAAAAAGTACATCAAATGGTAGTGAGATTCCAGCCTGTTTGAACATGCAGCTCACTACCTCTGGACAATCAATTTAGCATGGTGTTAGCCCCTGGAGAACCACGGGATTCATTGACGTCACCTGTCACTCCAGTCTACAAACAGCGGTTCAATTTGGACAACAGTAAGCTCTATCGGGTAATTTTGAGCACTCAATAACTGTTTAAAAATTATTGCTGCTGTCCCAAAAGGTATGGGAATTACCTATGTATGACTCTCTATTTGTTTGGAGAGCTCCACCGATATAATCTCGTGAACCTAATATCCAGCTAATTTGTTTGCATTTGATGTTTATGGCTTTTAATATTACAATACGCCTCTTGTTCTGCTTTGGATGTCTATTGAAGAATTTATCAGGGTCCTAGTGATTATGATTAGTTGTTCGGAGTGGTCCAACTTTGCTGTCTCTGTGACTTTTTCGATCACCATTTTATTTTAATTAGTTTCGTCGTAGTGTTTTGGTAGGTTTTATTATTCCCAAATTGTTATTTGTTCTACCCGAAAAAGCTCAACAACGTTTATTGCGAATAGAAAAGCTTGGCTAGTTTATCGATAAATTATTTTGATTACAATCCATGAATCTTTCGCGACATTTCTTACTCTTTCTAAGTTGCCCGCAATACGAAAACACGTTTTGACCGTGTTGTTTTAGGCCTCTGAATGTTCGCCGAATAGGTAAGTAAACTTGACCAGAATTCAGCATGAAGGTCCCCCTTGAACTTGACCTCATGCATCATTATTGCTGAAAATTCGTGTACACGAATAAAGTCATTCTTTTCTCTTCTTCTTCTTCTTCTTCATTCGCCACGTTGCGAAATATCTTCGACTCATGCGGTCTTCATCGTCATCCCAACTCATAGACACTCAACGTTTTTGCCATCGATGCACGCCATGGTCGCGTCGTAGTCATCACGCAATCATCTGCACGGATGTGCAATCGTACAGTACTTCTGTGGTGTGCGGCTAAAACCGTGCTAAATGGATTGGCCACGGGTAGTGAGCTGCATGCTGAAACACGCTGGAGTCTCACTACCATCTGTATTCTCTATTTATCATATCTGTTTAAGCCTGGGCAACCTGACAGTATCTCAGCCCACGTGCAGTCTCTGACTGTGCCGCACTTTGCCTGGATCAGGCTCGTACTTTCACACCATATCACAAGCAGTCAATACCTAGGCATCATTTTCCATTTCCTTTAGATGATCCCGTCTACTGCGTGTTTATTCCTCTCTTTCCATGTGCGGTTCTTATTTGATTTAGTTCTAGTTTTAATCTGCGGTTTTGTTCCCGGTGGTCAATTTGATTTTCTATGAGGATGCTGAAATTGTACGGTGCGCAGTTCACGTTACTCATCATCTGCCTTAGAGCGACGTATACCGTCGCGCGGTGCTTTGGATTCTTTGATCAAATTCATTCGTGTGAACACTATCTACTTTGCGTGCGTTCACCTTCTCCTGTTGCATATTTTGTTCCTGTCGACGAAATGAATGTGTACAAACCTTATTTTACATCGATCTTCCGAGATTAGAGGATATGCGCTGTTCCTCATGTTGGGTAATTAGCAAGGAAGGAGAGGACCTTGTGTGTTACTCATGAAGATGAGCTTTACATAACTTCAACGGCGTAGTGTATCACGGGTCGCGGATGGTGAGTAGTCCTCAATGCGTATGTCCTCTCCGACATACTTAGATGTGAAGTACGAACAGCTAGTATTCGGATAGATTATTGTGCAAGTCTTGCGTCCTAAGCACTAGGTGAACTCATGTTGTTATGGGTGGGCAAGGTTACCATAATGCCAGTCGAGGCCAAATCACATATTCTGTCCCAACGTCACCTCTTGCGTTTCACACACACAGTTATCGATGGCGTCTTGATATCATCCTGTCCATCGCCAATTTGCTTCACGTCTTAATCCCACCAAACAAGAGGTCAAACGCGCGCCTACCTTTTATAGGTAAATCACGTGACCACATCATTTCGATCTGATTGGTCAATCGATTTCACTTTAAATCTTCGCCACACTGGGTTCTTTTGACCGACCTTGGCGAATTGCATATCGATCGATAGCAGCTGACATTGTCCACCTTCTATTGCCTCGAAGGAATCGTTCTCATGTAATCCTTCGATTTATTATGCGTTCGCGATAGTCGTCAGCGGTCGTTTTGACGTTTTCTGCTGTTGTGTTTTACCGGATCTTCACAAGGCTAGTCATTAGTGCTCATCGTAATGCAATTTGCACCTCCTGAATATAATGTGTACCGCTGCAAGCGAAGTTGAGCAACCTTTGAGTCTCAGTGCCCCGATTAGGAAAAGCCTTTGTATGACAACCACTTATCATCGTTTCGTTTGCTTTTCTACATTCATACTACGTCACAGTTTGTCAACTCTAATAAAATACCTCGTTCGAAATGAGTACCAGGGTCCACATAGACTGATATTTTTGTCCAACATAGGCTCCACTACTGTCTAGGGGCGCTAGTATGCGGTACCTAGTTCAGGCACATCAAGGCTCTTTGCTTTGGGGTGAAATCCGAATAATAATACTGTGTGAACTTGTTCATTTGGGGTAATTTCGCTCCAGTCGGACACGGCTGAATAATAGTCGTTTCAGGCGATGTAGGAGCGTGGATTTAATCGTTTTTAGCGCGGGTCGATGCACTCTCCCCACATACATCAGGAAACCGGTCGTGTGGTGTGTATGTGATGGAAATGCATGCACTTAGAGACGATACGCTTTTTATTGACTATTTTCGGGAAAATATGAAATACTGTCCATTTGGTATTTCCGAAAATTCCGCTTTCAGTGCAAGTTTGATGACCATCCGTGATTTGCATAGCATTACTTACGTCCTCAATTTTCAAAGTTCACTACGCTGTATTATATTCTATTATATGTATGTAAGCCTGATCCAGGCAAAGTGCCGCACAGTCAGAGACTGCACGTGGGCGATATTACTGTCAGGTTGCCCAGGTCTAGACAGATATGACGAAGAACAGGAAATGGTAGTGAGACTCCAGCCTGTTTCAGCATGCAGCTCATCACCGCTGGCCAATCAATTTAACACAGTGTTAGCCGCACAGCACAGAAGTACTGTACGATTGCACAGTCGTGCAATAATAATAACGTACATGAATAAGTGTAATTATACCCATCCTCCTCCTCATAACATTACGCTGGTGGTTAGCTGCCTTACATTCACGATAGGATAAACTTTAAATTTTTTGGGAAATTTGGGATCTAAATGCTACTGATACTGTAGAAGATTACGCACAAACACACTTGGAGTGAATACACTTCGAATCAATCACTCATGTAACCAAGTTTGTAAACGAGTAGAGTGCCATCACCACGACAGCTTCCTTGTGGCTGTCATGCATCATATTATTCTTTCTTCACCAATTCATGTGACAACATACCCAATATACCCAACCCTTCACTCACAAGCTTATCTGGTGCATTTCCCCTGTTTTCCCTCCAATTTCTAGCAGAGCTCTCGCTTTATCATAATCGTTTTTGCCGTGGCTTGTTTCTGCGTTCATGGTACCGTTGTCATTACTTCCCTTACTTACCCTTTCTCAATTACCCTCCACAGTTGAAGGCCGTACCCCTCGTTCAATCGTTATCGGAGCGATTGCCTATTTCATGTCTGCTTTCGTGATTGTGATTGCGTGTTTGGTCACGTTCTTCTTACTAAAGCGGTTGGTAAGTCCCTGGTGTGCTGTCGTTTTTTGGATAATGCTGTGGTATTACTGGCTGTTGAAACGATGTTTTTGCAGGTCAAAGTAATGTGAAAATTCGCTCGTTCAGTAAAGGAATTACTGCTTAACTTTTTATGTTTCTTCTGTTAAACAGACTGTGGCCGAATAGCCGTTTGTATTTTATTCCTCTTGTTTTTCCTTCCTAACGATTTGGCGAGTGCTATTGGCTTGAAAACCCTTGCGAAATGTACATCTTCCTTACTGCAGTTATCGTGTGAACAGTAATCGTGCGCTAACGGTGGTGGTTCGCCCGTATTATATGTCTGAAAACCACTTCCTCGTTAACACTGTGAGCATCAATGTTCTCCATCGGAAAATCAATGCTAAATATCCGATCGATTAAGCGTTCAACTGTATTGCTCAGCACTGTGTATGATTATATGTGTATTGACCTTTCTCGGTCGATATAGACCATGGGTATGGTATGAAAGCACAAGCCTGATCCGGGTTAAAGTGCCGCACAGTCAGAGACTGCATATGGGCGAAGATATTGTCAGGTTGCTCAGACCTAGACAGATATGAGAAATATAAACCATGGGAGCGACGGAGGAAGCTTGTTATGATACATGGCAGTTAAAGCCGTACGGAAGCTGTTGTGCTGATGTAGGTATACTCGTTCATGAAACTTGATTAAATTCATGTTCCATTCCAGTTGTAGACACCTCATCCCAGTTTGTTTGTTTTCTCTTCTATAGCATCCGTAGCTCGTTTCATGGCTATGTGGCCGTCATGCATTCGGTACATACTTCCGGCGTAATGCTGTTCATGATGATATACCTCTCAAAGATATAATGATGTCATATTCTACATCGCTTCGAATAGCAAAACAATCGAATTCTAGAATAGCAACCTTTCTTGCCGTGGTCATAGCGATATACCGCGCCATGTCACCTGTCTCTATCTCACTGCCTGGGCAACCTGACAGTATCTTCGCCCACGTGCAGTCTGACTGTGCGGCACTTTGCTTGGAACAGGATTGTGCTTTCATACCATACCATACCACTGCAATCCTGGGTATCAGTCAAACTGCTACACACGTGGCGTGAGATACTGTCAGGTTTATTTAACCTAATTAGATATAAAATCAGGGAAAATAGTGGTGAGTCTCCAGCATGTTTCCGCATGCAGCTCAATACCGCCAGAAAATCTATTACATATGGTGTTACCTGCGCAGCCCAAAACACTGGCTGATTGCACATCCGTCTGTCTGACTGACTAAAAGCAACACCCGATGTTTGTCTAGCTTGAGGCTGACACGGTCTCCAGAGCGAGAGGTCTTGAGCTAGTTCTCCGTACGTATTCTCGTTTATTGTTAGTCAAATTAGAGTTGTGCCAGCATGACACTATTTTTAGACCGAATTAGAGTGATATATCCATTTTACTTATTTCTCAATTGATTATTAATCCTGGTATCTCTTTCACTAATTTTCCCACATTTGTCGGATATATGTTTACTGGCGAGTGGATGTGATAAAATTTGCCCGATTCCAGAGTCCTAAAATCACGAATGTTCTACATAACAAATTGCATTCGTCAACCATGAGGTGCAAGATTTTGACCGCAAGACTGTCAAATCGAAACTTGGAGATATTTTCCAGCAGCTTTGTGCTATAGTCAACTTCACACCAGAATTGTATACGTTCCGTTTCCGGGGACACACACACCAATGTTCATTTAGTTGCCCTGTTTGCGACAAACACAACGCCCCTATCCCACTAGCAGGTTAATCATTTCTTGAGTATATGACCTTTTACAACTCGAATCTAATCGTACAATAACCCTAGTGTAGCTTCCTTCATTGTCGTGTTTTCTTCTTAGCCTTTTGTACGTCATCATGTGAATCTGCGAACGAAATGTTTGGAGGTCTTCACTCCAGAGTCCAGTAACGAGGTGACCGATCTGTCTGGTCAATCGTCGTCAAATCTAACCGGCTCGTCACAACGTCGTCTAGATCTTCCCCGCGACCAGTCCGATCCAGCGGAATCAGCGTCTTTACTCGGGGTCGAGGAGGATGTTCTCACGAGGCAACCGCCGAGTGCTTGTTGCCCGGTTTTATGTTTGAAACAAGTGAGTGCGCTGGAAATATGTTCATCAAACAAAGGATACTCACCAACCGAGACAAACTATCACAATTGAACTTTGAGGAATCGATTTACGCTCTTTATTAGTGCTGCAGTATGAGTTCGGAAGCATATAACCATGGTCAATATATTGTCAGCTTACCCCTACTTATACAGAACTACCAGTAGCAACGTATGACAATCGGTTAGAACAGAGCTCTTGTTTACAGTTCCATGTACGACACTACCGTTCTACCAAACTTAGGTGGCACGTAGTCTGCAACGGCAGTCACAAATTATCACCAATGACTGATAGTTCGAGAGAAAGCGCATCATTCTAATGTTTCAGCTACGCAGTTCTTTACGATATCCTCTGCTATCCTGCCTCGGTCTGTGATTATTATTCCCCTATACCCTCAACCTGACAGTATCTTAGCCCACGTACAGTCTCTAACTGTACGGCACTTTGCCTGGATCAGGCTTGTGCTTTCATACATATATACCCTCAATCTTGAGAGGAACTAGTCAAGTAATTCATAGTATTCTCCCGACTGATGGTGAGTTTTGTAGTATCTATCGAGAAAATGCTTTCTTGCCAAAAACACAGAAATCTCTTTTTCTTCTCCGGGACCATGGATGTGTATCATAAGCGCATGACGGTTACATGCTCTGCAGCATTTCTAACGACTTAACGTTCCGATTGGGGAGGAAAGGCCACTTCCGTAGCGCTCACAACGATTGGCAGTATTCTCTTGATCGGCGGTATTTGCACACTGATGGCGTGATCTGCGTTCCGCAGTCAAGAGCACTCTCTGCTCTACCGCAGGTTAAAAATTACGCTTTACTCGGTGCATCTAAAACGATCGGTGAATAACATTTTATACCCCTCTCGTTGGGTCAATGTCATGTCTCTGTTCTTACTTCTCTGTACCGCAAGTGCGATCTACCCAAATATCGACTTCTTGATTTCCCCTCACCGTACGGTAGATCTTTTAGAATACGATCATTTTCCATTCTGTATACATGAGACAGCCAGCGTAGGCGGCGCTATCATAGTACGGGGAACATGCTCTGATGACTGGCCTTCATGTGCGACGGATGCTCCGTAAATCAAAATCAATCAGCTCCCGTTTGTGCCTTGCGTGGATGGCCCCGTTTTATACATCTCACTCTAATTTGGTATAATCTGGTCGCTTACCCGAAGTTCGCAATCAAACTGCATGGATTCAAATGTGTACAAGCTGCGATCCTTTCTAGTTGTTCAGACAGCTAATTCGTTATGACGGAGTGTTCCCCGTTCAATTTTGTTACAGTAGGCAATTTGTGCAAGGCCTGCATATATTTTTCTCGCAAAAAGTTTACGTTTTTCAGGTTTGCTGCCAGTGGGTTGGGATCGACTTAGTTATATTACTAATTTTCTAGTTAGTTAATTAGTTTAGCTTCAACAAGTGGACAGGGACTACACAACTTGCGCTTCTATGCCACTGTTGGGTAAGGTTGGTACGACCAACCTGTTCAATCAAATGAACCCCACTCATGTAGACTGGGTTTGAACCCATGTCCATGACCTCGTGGTGTGTGATGGAAATGCATACAATGCATACAAGCGCAACTTGTATACAATTCTTCCACTGTTTCAAGCGCATGGGAATCCTGATCCTACTCTCCCTACTTGATGAGTGCAAACAGCACGAAATCGGTCGTGGGGTGTGTATGTGATGGAGATACATGCAAAGGAACTTTTTTATTTATGGGTAGGGACTAGTTCTAAGATTGTAGGTTTCCAAGATTTTTGGTCGTCGTTTTTGTGCATGATTAGATCTCCGAGGGCAGACGCTATCTTTGAGGGCAACGGGACAATTCTTTAGATAATCATTTGTCAACGTCGTCGCCTCAAACTCGACAGATTACCACGCCGAGCGCTCTATGCATCCGCTTTTGTTGGGTGGAGAAAAGTGGCTGGGATCCGCTCATTTCTGGTGTAGCCAAAGTTCGACAGACGCCGTTGCGCTGCAAACGAACACGACTGTATGACTTTATGCATTGACTGCGATGGCAACGGACCACTATTCCATTCAAAGTACATCATATCTATTCCCCCAACTATATATGTTTTGTTACTATCTTAGCCCACGTGCAGTCAGTGACTGTGCGGCACTTTACCTGGATCAGGCTTGTGCTTTAATACATACATACTATATAAAATACACATATTGTTGCACATTCTGACACAGTAATAGAATCGTTCAACAAAATTTGAAATGCAAAGTTAAAAGGAAGAAAATGAAACATCAGGATTTCTCGCTCACTTCCATACTTCATTTTTTGACAGCAAATTGTAGTTTGGAGAATAGGAATGAGGCACTTCCAATTAATGACGGTCTATTACCGCCTTTGCTAACGTGTCAAGCCATTCAGTCTTCTTCCTTTTTGATTTCTCCCAGGCTTCGGCGTCTGTCAAACCTTAGCTAGACCAGAAAAAGCATCGTTCAAGCAACTCTTTCACATTAATGGCGGCCCCAGCCAACACTAGCCGGTGTGGTATCCGTTCCGGTTTAAGGCGCCGACGCAGAAAAATGGCTGTCTATAGACTATTGCGATTGCCTTCAAAGACAGCGCGGTGTTGCAAACATGAAGAATCTCGCACAAACAATGATGGGCATGTGTGGCTATACTGATCGAAATACTGGGGGTACAGTGCTAGGTGGTTCATACGCGATCCCATACCTTGTGGATACTACTTGTACACACTTCGTTCATCTTCAAACAATCTGTCAAAAGTTTCTCTATACTTTCGCGGATTCTCTTTTCCTTTGTTGCAGCCCAATCCGACCAAAGTGAATTGCCAAGCGTATTGTTCACGATACACTGCTTGTCTCGCCGAGTGTTGGCCGCAGTATTTGAACATCTGGTCCGTGTTCTTCTGCTCGTTGTCCGTGTTCCCCGCTATCCAGTCGATGGTCAAACCTACCGATCCAAACTATTTCATACCTGGTGAGTTTTGTCCTACAGTTTATCACATCCTCGAAATTTCGAAATGGTTCAAGGAAATTTGAGTGCAATCGGTTAGAGTAGTTTTTGGGTTACGTTTCACTTCTGACACAGAAGCTACTCACTCACTCAGTCCTCTCCGTGCCGGGTGGCTCATGAGGCGAAGACAACTTCACGCCAGTGGTTCCGGTCTGCCGCTACTTCCGTTGCCGTCTGCACCGTGAATCCTTGTGCGTGTAGTTCGCGTTCCAACGTTCTGCGCCAAGTTTCCTTGGGTCGTCCCCTTTTTCGTTTACCTTGCGGACGCCAGTGAATAGCTACCTTCGTATGCGAACTGGGATCCATCCTGCAGACATGACCGAACCATCTCCACCGTCGTCTTTTGACTACGGTAGATACCACCTCCAGACCAGTTTTTCACAGCAGCTCTTCATTCGATTTGCCAGCGTTAATTTCTAAACCCACCGTCTTGCCAATTTCGGATAGTCGATCGCTCTTGCTCTGGATGTCACTGATCTTGCACGCCAAGCTACTACTACTCTAACCGATTGTACTCAAATTTCCTTGCATTGTGAATACACGATCGGTCCCAAACATATTCCAATCGATTGCCGAAATGGTTCGTTTGAATTAAAAGCGATTAATTCATTATCAACCTCGTATATGCATTGTCTGTACAATCTATGAGCAGGAGAGAAGGTCCACAGTGTTCCATCTCCGGACTAGTAGTGAGCTGCATGCTGAAACACGCTGGAGTCTCACTACTATCTTTATTCTCGATTTCTCATATCTGTCTAGGCTTGGGCGACCTGACAGTAATATCGCCCATGTGCAATCTCTGACTGTGCGGCACTTTGCCTGAATCAGGCTTGTGCATTCATACCATACCATCTCAGGACTAGTACAACACAGCTGGGAGCTCAGCGTTCTTTTAAATGTTTCGGATTTGATTATGTGACTGGCAATCATAATGTTCCATATACTCGATCATTTCTATCTTGTTCATTAATCTTATTCGCTGATAATTCGTCTGAAGATATTAAACCATTTTTTCTTAACTCCTTCGCTCGATGCGGCGCTGCTTTAGCAATCTCCTCTCATTTCGCTGTATACTTCAGCTTCACTGTATCACAAACCTGGACCCAGGAACATTGTTGCACAGTCATACACTGCACATGGGCTGGTATGTATGTATGTATGAGAGCACAAGCCTGATCAAGGCAAAGTGCCGCAAGTCATAGACTGTATGTGGGCTAGGATACTGTCAGGTTGCCCAGGTCTAGACAGATATGAGGGGAGAATAGTAGTGAGACTCCAGCGTGTTTCAGCATGCAGCTCACTACCGGTGGCCAATCAATTTAGCACGGTGTTAGCCGCACGGAACAGCAGTACTGTACGATTGCACATCCGTGCGGTGGCATACTATCAATTTGCCATGGTATAGAAAGATGTAAGTAATGAAACACTAATACGGCATATTGCTGAAAATTCGTGAACCTATAAAGTCATTCTTCTTCTTCTTATATGGTATATGGTATGAAAGCACAATCCTGATCCAGGCAAAGTGTCGCACAGTCAGAGACTGCACGTGGGCTAGGATACTGTCAGGTTGCCCAGGCCTAGACAGATATGAGATGAAAAGTAGAAATGGTGGTGAGACTCCAGCGTGTTTCAGCAAGCAGCTCACTACCGTTGGCCAATGAATTTAGCACGATGTTAGCCGTACATCACAGAAATGCTGCATGATTGCACATCCGTGCAGAATACCGCATCTGGTTACGAGTGGTACCGTAGACATGTGCTGCCCCACTACACATCCATGCATTAGGCGGTTCTGAGTTAACCATTGGTTCCGCTTCGTGTGTAGTACACTCGTGACGTCAATGTGTTAGAGATGCTAGTTGATCCCTCATGGTGAACCACTGATTGACTGGCACCAGATAGTGAACTCTTAATGTATGTATAAGATCATTATCCTGATCCTGACAGTGCCGCACTGTCATAGACTCCACGTGGGCGAAGATATTGTCAGGTTGCATAGACGGTTGAGAAAGTAAAATAGAAATCACCGCGAGACTGCCAGTAACCCATCACACTTGGTTCAATGTAGAATTAAGTACGACCTCGATGGATTAACAGTCTGAACAATCATCTCCGTACCAGTTGATTTCTTTGTAGTAGAGCTGCCTGGGTTTGACGTCAAGCTATTTTGCGACATTAACAAAACTGTGCAGACGACTACGGGTTTGGCAACTCGAAACGAATAACGGATGTACTGTCGCGTTTGCCTTATGTCCGTTTGTTTTGTTGGCCTGTTCGGGTCGATCTCAATCATAGATGTCCGTCACATGCTGTGCAGCGTTTTAAGTGACTAAACGGTCCGATTCAGGAAGCACAATCTCCCCCACAGTGCTCATGGCAGTAGTTCACAGACAACCGATGTTAGTTGCACGACTTGATCTACATTCAGCAGCTGGGTACATTATCTGCTCTTCTCAGCTTGTTGTTGATGACAAATTCAACAGCCTCTTCTATTTGAGCGGCCAAGAGCAAGTTCTTCTCAACTCGTATGGTTAATATGAAGAGCTCTTATATCTTTTGTCTAACGTCATTGTATCGCAAGTGCGGTTATTGGAAGAAATATGTCTCTTCCCAGAATGTTATCATGCTAGTCATTTCCATGATTAGATTTACGTACGAACCGCGATTAATTTCTGACATTCTGTCCTAGAAATATCATACTCTCTTATACGTACTATCTTACATTTTGCCGATCTCCAATTTGTTATCATTGAAAACTGATCAGTCAAACGTTATGGACCCCACGTTTTCCCCACTTTATGTCTGATTCGTCCCACCGTCATTGACCACTCCTACACTTTCCCTTCCAGCGTTTTGGTTCACCGATCTCACGTGTTTTTTGTTCTTCAACCTTTTCGCCATGTTTGGCTGCATTTTGTGCAACTGGGTCCAATTTGTGAGTCATTCGTGCATTGTGTTTCTTCATTGTCTGTCTGAATACCGGTGTTTCTTTGTCCGGGTCCGTCGCTTACATTCGTCACCTGTCTTGCCAATTAGATTAACGCGGAGATGCTAAACTCTCGCATGATGTGGACATTTTCACGCGATACAGCTCAGGGACTTTAAAAAATATTAAAATAAAAACGAAAATGATGAATCTATAAAGTTTTTGATTAGCATCGTTGGGTCGTTAAATGTTGGACTACAGCCAGGCCTGAAGGCAAAGAAGAAGAAGAAATTGGCTTCATTCATCTAAACGAATTTTCAGCAGTTACAAAAATTTCACCAAATAATTTAAAACAAATTGACGGACAGATCCCGACATCAATTTGTCGACTGAACGATGTTTCTTTTCTGTCTTGATTGATAATTTCCATTTGTGATCCAGTTTATTAACAAATGGTGTAACCAAACGTTTTGAGACAACAGTGTCACAACAATTCCCGGTATCTCGTAATTCGTTCAAAATTGCGCATCGAAAATTGGCCTTAATTGATACGAAAAAATGATGCATTTTGCCCACAGTTAGCGTTGACATTTAACGAAAAATGTTGAAAAAACCTGCGGAGAAATTAATTCTATGCATGGCCGATTTGTTGGCCCCGCACGTATCAAACCAGGAGAAACAACAAATTTTGAACATTGACGCCAATGTTGTATAAGGATAAAACAGCTTAAACAACAAATGGCACTGTCAGTGAGATTTTCAGCTTGTTTCAATGTTAAATCAATTTACGGCGACACGCGAGTAATGCATTATCGCGCATCTTTGTTTTGGTTGTCTTGTCGTACTCATCTTGCTGATTCTCAGATGAGTTGATTGATAAAATTGACTGTTAAAGCGGCGTATCATGTTGAGCAAGCGCGGTTCCTAGCCCGAGCACGTGTATTCTGTTTGGCCTCGCTTATTTACTGGAGTTTGAATCGCACTGTAAATCGTTGTCTAATTTTCTCTGCTCTCCTGACGATTCTTGTGTCACTGGCTTTTTTCCTTATTACTCGCTAAGTAGGAAGTAAATACAGCATGGGGTCTGTCAAATGCCGCGTAGTTTTAAGCAGCACAAGTATGGTATGGTATGATAGCCCAAGCCTGATCCTGGCAAAGTACCACACAGTCAGAGACTGCACGTGGGCTAAGATACTATCAGGTTGCCCCTGGCCTAGATAGATATGAGGAAGAAAAAAGATCAGGAGATGATAGTGAGACTCTAGCCTGTTTAAGCATGCAGTTCACTACCTCTGGCCAATCAATTTAGCACGGTGTTATCAGCACCGCACGAAATACTGCACGATTGCACAAGAGCTAATGTACTGTCAGGCTACCCAGTTCAAGACATGCGAAACAAAAGCTAGCATGCAGTGTGCCGTTGTATACAGCTTAATATGGGTGAGAACGAAGTTTTCCTATAGTTGTTTGCACGCTGCGCAAATAATACTTAATCGCGCATTGAAAGGAAATTCTGTTGTGCATATTTCGATACTTTGCTCCCCGTTATTAAACACAAGTTGCCATACAATTGAACGGAGAGAGCATTTAGAACTGTTATTTTGTTGATTGGGGTATGTGTCGTCGCTTGGTATTAGTTCATCTTGCGTTCTAATTGAGCTCTCGTTGTTACTGCCCATTGACGTCCATTCTAATTAAAGCTCACCCCGGCTATTTTCCATATCACATCATCTTTTAAACTTGCTTCCTCATGCCCTTACAGCCCGGGCCACGTTACCTTTGGATTCCTGTCTGGATTCGAACGCTTTTCTTCATCCCATTTTTCTTGTTCTCTCAATTCAATCTGGCCGAACCCAAACTTCCCGTTCTCGTCGCGAACGATCATGTTTACGTGTTCGGAGTCATTGTGTTTGCCTTCACCAATGGCTACTTGTCCTCACTGGGAATGATGTATGCTCCAAGGTGAGTTAATAAACACCGCTTGAGTATCTCTTGGTAAATTGAAATAACCGTCACGTCGTGTGACATTGTTGATATTTTAACCCTCTTCGTCACCATACAGATCTTCAAATACTGCCGCAGATTTCGCTTGATGTGGCTACCCCCGGGACACTTAGCTTCTTGAGCGTGTTGCTCTATGCAACAGTGGCATCCAAGTATAACTTTGTTTACTGCTTTACCACTGTTTCAAGGCTCACTAAACCTGATCTTACTGTCTCCACTTGATGACGGCAAACAGCCACAAACCGGTATTGGTGTGTAAGGTATGGGGATGTGAGCAACACATTACTTTGCTCCCCGATAAAATTATTCAAATCTACCAGGTAGTCTACATCGTTTTGCCCTTACTTTTCTTTGAGCAACTATAACCACAACACATCACACCTTGTAATCAGCCATCACTCTTGCCACAATATCTTCACACACTGATGACTCCGTACTCATGTTGTGTTCGCTTTATCTTGTATTCACAGATGTGCTATCGTACAGCTAACACCGTGCTAGATTGATTTGCCACCGGTAGCGAGCTGCACGCTGGAGTCTCACTATTTCTCATATCTATCTAGGCTTGGACAACCTGACAGTATCTTACCCGTGTGCAGTCAATGACTGTGAATCAGGATAATGGTTTCATACATACATCTTGTATGTTATCAAGCTGAATGATGAACGAGGCTTGTTACGATTCATGGTAGTGCATGCCACAAAAAAACTATCGCTCTACGCGTTTTTATACTTTGGTTGAATATATGTATTGGTTGAGGTATACCCACCTCATCCCAGTAAGTTTATGCTCTTCTACTTTTTCTTTATCTTCTTAGGTCGCACTCCTCCCCTGCTAACACCGTGCTAAATAGATTTGCCACCGGTAGTGAGCTGCATGCGAATACACGCTGGAGTCTCGCTGTCATTGCTACTTTACTTTCCAATATCTGTCTCGGCCTGGGCAACCTGACAGTATCATAGCCCACGAGCAGTCCTCGACTGTGCGGTACTTTGCCTGGATCAGGCTTGTGCTTTCATACATTCCCCATTGATTTAATGTTTCGTTGTGTCTTGGTTTTATGGCAGTGAGCATTCTGTAGCAACCCTTGATGATGATTCACGATATACGTGTCCCTCCGCTTTCATTTCACGCAGGTATTCTCCACCCGAACGTCAAGAACTCGCCGGAATGTTGGCCGCATTGTTCCTGATTGTTGGGGTGTGCTCCGGTGTCTATGCTTCTCGTGGATTTGTCAGTCTTATTTTATAATCCCTTGTTTCGTGTGTTTGGGGAAAAAACTCGCTTTAACCCTTTGCATTATCATTGTGCCTTGTCTCTGTTTGTGCTTACTTTGTCGAATCTCGTCTTATGTGTGTCTTGGCGCTTGCTATTATTTGTCAAATAATATTTTTAATATTTTGTTTGTGTCTTATTCAATTGGTTTTTCGGTTCATCCTTGGGGT
>JACCGJ010007637.1:0-16231 GCA_013407085.1 Atriophallophorus winterbourni
TATGTAGTTCGAGCGCTTTGATTTCACGTCGACTGTTGCAGCCGACTATCATTCTACGCGCTGTGTTTAGTACGCCTTCGAGTTTATCGCATATTTTAGCCGTTAGGACGATAGTATTCAGCCCGTACAAGAGAATCGGGATAATAAAGCAATTGATTAGCTGTGCTTCAGTTTTATTCCTGATTCCGTTCGCTCGCAGCAAGGGTATAAACGTTGTCAGTGCTCGCCTCGCTTTGGCGATATTTGCTTGGACTATACATGTAGTGTCCCCTCTGGCATCAATTGTTGATCCGAGGTACTCGAATGTTTCCACTTTTTCAATTTCGTGTTCATTTATTTGTACCTTCTTATCACTCACTTGGTTTGGTGGGGCAATTTCCATCCATTTCGTCTTTTCTAGCGATAACGACATACTGTGGCGTTCCAACTCTTTACTAAGTTCTTTCAACATTATTTCTGCCTCCACCGTGGATTTGCAAATTAGACATAGGTCATCTGCGTACTCAATGTGACTCAGTGTCCATTCGCACTCATCCGTGAGCGTGATGCCAGTGGTTAACGGCTCTATGGACTCTCGTAGTATGTCATCGAAGACAAGGTTAAATAGAATTGGTCCCTCTTTACTTCCCTGCCGGTCGCCTCTTGTCATTTTGAATCCGCCCCCTCCACGAAGGTACCAGGTCGGGGCGCTCATTAGTTGTTTGATGGACTTGAGTGCTTATTCCGAGCAGTTTCTTCGTATTAGAGCATTCATTATAGCTTTATGAGGGACTGTATCGAAAGCTTTCTTGAGATCAACGAAGACGATTACGATTGAGTTTCCCGTGTCCTTTGCTTTTTGGATCACGGTTCTGAGGCTGAGTATCGCTTGCTCTGTGGAGCGTTTTTCGCGAAACCAAAATTGCGTATCGCTGACTGTTATATTTGCTCTCTTCAATCTATTACAGGTTATCGAGGCATAGAGCTTCCCGATGGTATCCAATAGGAAGATACCCCTGTAATTATTCGGATCTTTGCGAGACCCTTTTCGTTTGTATAGACTGACTACTTCTGCTTCTCCCCATTCATTTGGTATGGGGAGGTTGCCAGCCCAACATTCGTTAAATAGACGCAGGAGTGGGGGTCGCTAGAACTGTCCCTCCTGCTTTCAGCATCTCCGACGTTATACCATTTCTGCCGGGCGCTTTATTCGCTTTCATCCTTTTGAGAGCTGTATTGAGATCTTTAGAGACAAGCGGACTTTCTCTATCGCCATTACTTTGCAGCTCTACTATCTCGTTCTCTTGAGCTTTAAAAAGCTTCTCGTAGTGTTCAGCCAGGGTATTTTGTGGTATTAGTTTATCGTTCTCAGGCTTTTTAGGCCTTCCGGTGATAGCTTGCTTCGCTCTTTTCAGTTCTGAAAAGGCTGCTTGCATATCATTACACTCGAAATACTCCTGTGCTGCTTCGCAAGCACGTTCTACGTATGCCTCTTTGGATTCTCTGGCCATTCTTTTAACTTCTTTTCGTTTGATTTTCCAAGCCTCATGATCGTCTGGTTGCCGAGTTTGCAACCATTTCTTTCTTGCCATCCTTTTGTCTGAGATGGCTTTTTTGACCTCATCAGATACTACCGCCCACCACGGTTTATTTCCCTCATGAGTTTGCGTCAATTCTTTGGCAGCATTTTTTAGTCCCGCGACTATTTCATCATATGTGCTGCTTCCAGATATGAATTTTCGCAGCTTCATTTGGAAGATATCCGGATTGTGTTTGATATACCTGATGGTTTCGTAACTTCTCCAGTGATCATGTTTGTGTCTCACTGGTTTCTGTTTTCTGGCTTGTTCGTTTTTCGAAGTGATGTTTAAGATGGTCGTTATTAGGCAGTGAAGCGAGTTAGCATCAGCTAGTCGGCTTGCCCTTATATCACGCGTTTTGATGGTACCTCTGCCGAATGTGAGTACGTAATCCAGCACTGCTCCCGTAGAGGTCGCATGGTGGTACCAAGTGTACATACGTCTTCGAGGCTTCTTATAGAACGTGTTCTCTATCCGTAGGCCGAAAGTTTGGCATAGATCAAGTAGTTTTTCTCCATTCTCGCTTGTTTCTGTTTGGGGACAGATCTCTACTTTTCTTGCCTATGCGACAGTTGAAATCTCCCATCACTACTAGGTTCTGGGACTTGATCGCATAGTCCTTAATAGCAGCGCGCAAAGCCTCATAAAAAAGTTCTTTCTCGTTCTCGTCCTTAGAGCATTCCGTAGGAGCATAACATGCTATTAGCTCAACTAGGAAGCCACTTATGTTGATCTCAAATGAAGCTATTCTATTAGATATTGGGTTAAAAGAGACTAACTTAATGTCATTATTTAGAATCAGCAGACCTACTTCCCTACCTTTTTGTCATTCGCAGAGGGGCCGCAGTTGTAGAAAGAAGTATGTCCATTAATCCTAGTCGCTTTTGTCTCCGATTTGGTTTCCGTTATCACTGCTAGTTCAATCTTCCTTTCTTTCAATTCGTCTACAATTGCTTGTAGTTTTTCTTCTCTCGAGAAACCTCGGATGTTCCATAACCCAGCTTTCAGTATGTGGCAGGGAGGCACACGATATCGGTTTAAATTTCGCATTTCTGTGCCTATGCCATCACTATCTGCCCGTCCCACCTTGTGGTGGACCGGTATCGAGAGGCTAATTTTCGAAATTGTGACTCAGTGATTTTTATACTAAAGTAGTGGCTGGTCGGGCCGATCTACCCTAGTTGTCACCGTTAGCCGTCAAGGGTTTCCCTATGACGTTCACCCCCGGGGACCGACGGGAAGGTGCGACGTAAATTTTCGATTATCGCTAACATTCCAATGATATGACGACATCTACCATTCGACACATGAAAATAGCAATAAGCGCCGATTTGTTCGACGACGACAGTTGCAATGTCGCATTGCATTCGAACGGTTCGCGCGACAACATATTCGAAATTATGAGAAAACGGACGACGTAAGCCGCAATCGAGCGACATGCAATTCGTCAATGTCGGTCAAAGGAGCCCTGCGTGATGAGGGCTTAAATTGTACCGGTTGGTACGAAATGGACTGACAAACCAAGTCGATGTGACAACCGGGACTTATATGTTAAGGATTGTGATTGTTTGTTTGCCAATATAAAATAAGGGTGTTTCATTATTTGTCTATTGTGTGATACGTTCCTTTTACCAATCGGCTTCAATTACGTTGTGGGATTGGTGGGTGAACGTGATAAGCTTTGGACAGGTTGACTTCTGGGATCATTCTAGACACATTTGCTATATGTGTGCGTGAAACGCGGGGGTTTCTTGGTTAGTTTTTTAACGAAATGTAAAAATTGACGAGATATGCGCCAGTAGCGGCTCGTTGACCTTAAATGACCTGATTCAATCGATTCGGGCTTCTCTCCGTCATTCACCACTCACTACAATATATCAAAGTTGAAAAATATATCTCATTGTTCGATTTTAATTTGTTTGGGACCGATCGTGTATTCATAATGCAAAGAAATTTGAGCTCCCACGAAATTATCAACGGTGTATCGATCTGCTTAAGATTGAATTAATTCGTATTTAATGAGCAATTATATAGACAAAAAGAGCGGTGGGCAAAGGGTTCGCCGATATCACCAGTACTTGCGCCATGCATATGGAGCATTTCTAGAAAAAGCCCTCAAGGATGAAAGGTTTAGGTCAACATTAGGTTGGCGCTATGTTGATGGCACGTGTGTTGTCATCAAGCGAGATCAGATCAAGGCCTTCTTCCAGGTCGGTTGACACAGCGGCGCAAATGCGTAAAAGTACGGGGCTAAGCTAAAGCTATTTTTGAAGAAAAACAAAAATATAATTAACTAGTAGGTACAAGTTGAATAATAACTATTTACCTTCGCACAAGTGGAGATTTCTGCTACATCCAACTTATTGAACGCCAGTCGAATTGCCTTAGCAATTTCGACATCCTTCGATAATTCAGCACTTTCATTCACTTGATTACAGGTCTGATTCGCAGACTCATCGGTAATAGCGTGCTATTGGAAGGGAAATTGGTTGATTTCTGGAGAAATCAGCGTTTGCGTAGTAGTAGCGCTTCACTGTAAGAGTTGCGGTCAATGTGGTTAGGGACTGCGTTTAAAAATGGTTCCAGCGCTTCCTGACTCAAAAATGTGTGGAAAGACTGTAACGTGTTTTTAAGCCGTTTAATGTTCGCCTCTACAGCGAACATGCGTCTTTCCATAATTGAAACATTATGCTCAAGAAGGATTCAAGGATTCAAGGATTTATGGTTAAAAAAGTTAATACTTTACAACACCACAGGATTACGGTATGAATAAAACATGAAAATCACAATAGTATAAAATCAATAGTGAATATCAAATTTAAGGCTCACGAATGTTATTCTCTTGCATATGTAAGTCCAATTTAGCTTTAAACACCGCCAGGCAAGGAGAGTCCACCACATGTTGGGGTAGGGAATTCCAAAGAAATATAGCACGTACGGCGAAAAAATGGCGCCGACAATCAATACGGGAACTTGGAACGTAAAGGGATAAGGTATGTCCGCGTGTCACTTTCCTATCACACACATCGAGCAAGTGTTTTAGTGGATGTCCTTCAGTAGACACAATTCTATATGTGAGGATAATATCGCGTCGTATCCTCCTTTGGGTAAAGTCGCATAGACCCAGACGTTGCAATCTTTCGGTGTACGGCACATTGCGAAGACCAATCACTAACTTTGTTGCTCTATGATAGATTTTATCGAAGAGAGCAATATCTTTTCGCAGCCAAGGAGCCCAGACCTCTACCGCATACTCCATCGTAGGGCGAAGGTAGATATTCATTATCCTTGGTAAGGTTACCAGAGAGAATCTTCCAAATATTCTTCGAAAGATACCCAACAATCTGTTTACCCGTCGATATATGTTCTGGCAGTGCGCTGTGCTCTTCAGGTTCCCGCTAATCCACACTCCAAGATCTTTCTCCAATGAGCTCCATGCTAGGTTTTCCGTTCCTAATCGATATGTCCAAGGAACATTCTTGCCAAGATGGAGCATCTTACATTTCTGTATGTTAAATGACATGTCATTCATGACCGCCCAATTCGACACGCTGTCCAAATCCATTTGCAGTTTCTCACAATCCTCTGCAGAACTTATTGGCGTCCAAATTTTCATGTCATCCGCGAACAGGACTATTTTGGACGATATGAGGGGGGGTAAATCATTTATGTACAGCAGAAAGAGGAGCGGGCCTAGCACAGATCCCTGTGGGACTCCACTGGTGGTTTTGAACGTTTGGGATAGCGTTCCGTTAACTTTAACTTGGGCGTCGCGATCTGAAAGATAGTCGCACAACCATGAGAGGAGTGGATCACATATTCCTAAACGCATCAGTTTTTGAAGAAGCAAATGATGATTGACTGTGTCAAAAGCTTTCGAAATGTCTAGGTAACAGACGTGGATGCAAGAACTTATATCCAACTCCTTTGTCCAGTCGTCTAGCGTTATGAGAAGATTCGTTAGACACGAGCGATGAGATCGAAATCCATGCTGCGCTGGCGAAAACAAATTCTGCGATTCAAAGTGTGCAACCATTCTTTTCGAGACTATACGTTCCATGAGCTTAGCAATTACAGGTAAAAGTGTGACGGGACGATAATTTCCAGCGTCAGATCGGCAACCGCCTTTGAAGATAGGTGTTATTACGCCGGACTTCCAATCTTTCGGTACAACTCCCTTAAGCAACGAATAGTTAAAC
This sequence comes from Atriophallophorus winterbourni, assembly GCA_013407085.1. Classification (NCBI taxonomy): domain Eukaryota; kingdom Metazoa; phylum Platyhelminthes; class Trematoda; order Plagiorchiida; family Microphallidae; genus Atriophallophorus; species Atriophallophorus winterbourni. The sequence continues at coordinate 5,759 of JACCGJ010007637.1, forward strand.
AGGCTGGAGAGCGGTTCACAAAGCTGACGGTGACAGAACCTGAGCACATCCGGTGTGATGCCATCCGCTCCTGGGGATTTTCTTACATTTAGTTTGAGTGAATGACTTGCAACAATCATTGGATTTATCGAAATATCGCACAATGTTTCGATTCCTGGTTCGATTGAATACTCAAAACGTTCCCCTAAAACCTTTGGCACGAACACTTTAGAGTAGTAAACTGCTAGAGCATTTGCGGTTTCCAACGCTGTTTCAGTAAGTTTTTCACCATTCTGGATGGGAAAAATACCTGGTTTGACTTTCGCTTTCGCGTTCATGATTTTGTATAGTAATTTTGGGTTGCGTTCCATTTTTGACAGCAGCATCAATTGGTGCGCTTCCTTATCCTCTCGAATAAGTGCAGTCACTTTGTTGCGTAACATACGGAACTGTTGCCAAGAAGTAGAAGTATTGTTGGCTTTGTGCTGCACCCACGCTGCATTGTGAGAAAGTTAATCCGTTAGCGTATATCAATCACACCTGGACACATGCAAATATTTTGGAATGCTGAACAATATAAATGTTGTTATATCAACAATCAATCCGGTCAATCACAAGTGCTTAGTACCTACCATGTACTGAGCAATTATTAGCCGGATTTAGATGCATCCATTTGAAACCCAGTCTCCCTTAATGCGACTATTCTTCGGTATTACTAACATACTGTTCGAAACGGTTCATTACAAAATTTATGTTTAGATAATAAAAGAGGAAATGCCACATAGTATACTAAAGAGTACTAAAAGCATCATAACAGAGGAACAGCGGTAGAGAAAGGATTTTGACTCTAAGTCGGAAGAACATTATTTATACCATTATTTTGGCCAATGATTATGCAACGACGCTCTTTGCGACGCCTGCAGAAAAATATGCATTCAACCATAAACTCATAGCAGTCTTCATAAACATGCTACCAAAAACGGTATAGTGGTATTAAGTGATTTCAATGCCACAGTTGAAGCAGATTACGAGTCTTGGAAAAACTGTCTCGGGATGTTCGGCGTAGGTAAAACCAATGAAAATGCAAACCTAGAACTATGCACACTGTTCAGCCTTTTTATTAGTAACACGTTTATTCAAACACGACCAACAATTGCTTGGAAAGATCCTCGCTCTAAACATTTGCTTAAAATTGAACGGTATCTTGTTAGGCGCTCTAATATAGTCAGCGTACTACTTACCAGATCATAACAAATCGCAGACTGCGACAATAAGCATTCGCTTGTTTGTGCTAAACTAAAGCTTTTCCATACGAAATTATACAGCACTAATATGTGCTGAGAAAAGAAAAGACCTCACTCGCCTACGCGAACTTAAGCTATCTGCGTGATCTACAACGCCTTCACACCCGAGTTCAACAAGACAACCCCAAACGAATGGGCTTCAGAAACCTCGAAATCGATAAAAAGCTGCATATGCCAAGATACACTTTCCACTCACGGTCAAAAGGAAGCTCGAACACGCGACTGGTGCAAAGCAAAGTCTTAATAGATGATTAATGTCTTGGATGAGAAACGGATTGCATTTTTGAGGTTCAACGTTATGTCAACAGATGAAAACTTACGACTTCAAACAGCAACTAGGAATAAGGTCCAACAAACTGCAAGACGATGTAAAAATGACTATTGTAATTACATTAGCCTCAGTAAAGCAAGGGCTGCAGATATTGGAAATTTTCACGGTATAAATGATGGGATTAAGAGAGACATTGGTTCAAACAAACTTGAAACTGCACCCATTACGTCTGTATCCAATAACCACATTGTCGACAAAACTCAGCAGATGGAAAGAATATTACAGCACTTCTCCATTCTTTGTCTACGGTCAGTACGGTTTTATTGCATGTACTTGAAAATAATGAGCGTTTGCCAACCATTGAACATCTAGATACTACAGTTACTATTGATGAATTCAATAGGGCAATCGAACGCTTAGCGAAATGGGAAATCGCTCTTGTCTAACAAATTTGCTGGCAAGCTTAGACGATTGGGCGAGGGTTATAGATGAGGGGGGCTGTACTCACACGTGCTACTTGAACATTTCTAATGCTTTCGACAGAGTAGATCATAATTTACTCTTGAACAAACTAAAGAAACACGGTATTGTTGGAAGACTATACCAATTGATAAGAGATTATCTCAGCAACAGACAGCCACATCAGAGTTCATGTGGACGGCCTATAATCGAAGAAATTCAATGTCACCATCGGTGTTACACAAGGCATAGTGCTTGGAATAACACTGTTTCTGGTCTATGTGAACGATAAATCAATACCAAATGAAGGTAAGTTAGTATTGTTTGCTGACGATATAAAACTGTGGAGGCGAATCAGCAATGGCGATGATTGTATTTTGCTGCAAAACGATTTGGATGCTTTGTACAACTGGTCATCCGAAAATAAACTGCCATTGAATATGCAAAAGTCGAAGATCATTCAGATCAGTCATGACCTTGGCTTCTTCTATCAGTATAACCTGCGCGACATAAACTTGGGGTACACCGAAGAATAAAAGGACCTAGGTGTCTGGATTTGCGGTAGTTTGAAAAATGGTCTACAATGTGAAGCCGTTTACAAATGCGCGTCACGGCTGCTCGGCATGTTACGGCGTATATTTGGACGTTATTCCCCAGGCTGTTTTCCACCCATGATGAACTCATATATACTCCCGGTTCTAGACTATGCCGCCCGAGCCTATGGCTCCAAAAAGATATCTTACTTCTGGATCGCACATACAAGACAGCTACTAAGCTTGTCATTGGTCTATAATATATGCCATTCGCTTGGCGACTCAGACGACTTGAGCTGAGGAAATTTGTACAAACGCGAATGCAAGGTGATCTCTTCATTGCATACAAAATACTCAGTACCGTTTTCTGCCCACCGGACTTATTCCATTCCACAATCTTAACGGAACTGCCGCCGGTATTTTGGTTCGGTGCGTGATTTATTTGTTTGGAATTGCGTACCTTCCGATTTGGTAATCTCAAACAGTGTCCCATTGTTTGTTTAATTTTAGTTTCAAATATATATATCTATCTATCTATTCTATATAGATCTATATAATATATATATATATATTATATATTCTATATATATATTCTAGTTGCAGCAACAAGTTTTAGCTGATAGAATTCACACGGAATCTCAATAATCTTTCCCTGAGGCAACTTCAAGAAACTTGTCGGAAACAGCGTGTGCCATTATACGCTGTTTTTATTGATTAAACGTTGGCATTCAACTGCGTCAGCAGGAAGGGTCTTTTCAAAATGCGTGATCCGATAAGCGACACTTTGAAACTGCTCAAACTCATTATTTCTATCTAATCTATCATGAAGGGCTCAGTCTATTTTAACGGTTTTAGTTCAAAAGCCTTTAAAATTCGGCGAGGCGTCTCACAAGGGTGTTTACTTGCTCCCACTCTTTAAGGGCGAGAAAAGAAGCCCTTTATCTATGCATGATTACATACAACAACATGTGTAGGACACATTGAAGGCCAGTGTGAAATAATTCTGAAACGCAGTTGCCGCTAATCGAATGTTATGTGCAATTTTGCTATATTTTTCAGCGTGTAATCCTAATATGCTAAATATAATCTATGGCTGGCATACCAATGGTATACTTGAATATGTTCTGCCATATCAAAAGGAGCATATGCTTATCTATATAAAACTTAGAGACGAGCAATGAATCAAGTCAACATTTTCCATTTGCTAGCCAATGAAGATCGTCTTGACAAGTTGAGACTTTAACCACTGAAACATTTACCTCGGCGCTTGAATCTAGTAGTGACACGCCGGATTCGTCTTTGATGTTACGGTTCGACATTACAAGAGAATCTAGAAGTACTCGGGGTCATAGCCATCAAGTTGAAAACGCGGAGGACTGTGCGGCTCCCATCGCCAGTAATGTTGTCAATTCGGGTGGTCAACGCACGGATGCATTGCCGCAAGAACTTACAATCAGAGTGGTAAGCCGTTCTTGTTGTCTCTCCCGAGACTCACTGTTTTGGTAAATCACTCGTTTCAATGATGAAGCTCACACAGGAATTGCTATCTCAGTTTGTATCAAAAAGAAGAAGACTAAAGAATATGCACTGTCATATGTTTATTATTATGGAATCTGATTTCGTTTGAGAATGAGCTTTTGCGAGAGTTAGTGTTGTTTTTATATTACCGGCAGGATAAAAGGTTACATACAAGGGTGAGTGTTTGGGACACGGTTACGGCCAGGGTCTAGGGTTCATGAACGAAAACAAAATTATGTAGCATGGTTATTTTTGAAAGTTGCATCACAGATATTTAGAATGGTTTATACGTGTCTGTACAAAATTGCGATTATTTGTTATCAATAAATCCTTTAGCCATAAAAGATATCAATGTGCATTGTGGCGTAAATATTGATCATAATACCGTTATTGATAGCCGGCGAGAACTCCCGTCTTTTTCGGATACCTCCATTGGTTGTGATCATGCTCTTGTGAAATGTATGTTTATCATATACGACCTTGGAAAGCAAAACTCAATGTGATATTAGCCTACAGTCGCAGTAATGTATTGGAACTAAAATTGCTATTTGTGCAACTGCAGATGAACAATGGATGGATGAATGGATTGATGCGAGATGGAAGATGTAGCGTGATTATGCAGGACTCCTCTGTACCAGCCTCTAAGACTACACAATCAGTCGTGAGTTTTCACAAAGTTTTATTGAATTTTTTCACCGGCGGCGCTAAAAACTTTGTGGTGCTGAACGCATTAAAGAGCGTAAACGGAGATGTAGGTGAATTTTTCAAGTGAACGTGTGAGAAACTCTGCTTTGCTGAATAGCGAGGTGCAAATCTGCACGCAATAATGTTGTTATTGTAAAAACCATTGTTCTTGTTGTTTTTGCGCAAAATGCTCCTCCACTGGAATTTTATTGTGCGGCAAGATGGTGAATAACATTCCAATGCAAAAGGTCAGTATCACGCGATACGTGCGGAAATAAGCGTGATTGCTTTGTGTAACTCTTTGGCCTCTCAGATATTGAGCTGGTTCTATTCTCGCAATGGAGCAAGAGTAAAGAATAATATCCTGTGTGAGTAGCTGTTCAGAACCAACATTCTTATTAGTAATTAAACAGCAAATGTTTGTTGGACAAGAACTAAACACGAAATAATTATAATACCGGCATTTGAGGTAAAGTTAATGTACAGATCCGGCTTTTTTCCCAAAGCCTCTGGGTTGGACACCCTAAGCTAACCCCCTACTTCGGCCTGGGCAACCGGGTAGTATCACGCCCACAAGCAATTATATGAATAAAGGTGAAAATGACAAATCCCTTGCTCTTAAGCTCTATGCTCTCTGCTCAAAATGCTTTACATGATCTCACACTGCATGCAAACGTTTTTAATAACTGTTTGCCGTTCTGTGGTTCTTTGGTTAGCCCTGACAGAAGTGCAGCTTGTTCATCGAGGTTTCCAAATTCAGCCACTTCGAATTCCTCCAGGGCGTTCTTCCACCCGCGCGTACCATTCAAATTAGCGGCGTTTAATGTACGGACTTTAGCTAGCATCGGACAGCAGGCAGCGTTGGCTCGCAGGCTTGATAGCATCGACGTCGATGTGTGCTGTTTGTCGAAAACACGCATGCATAACTCTAGCTCAGCTACACGATTGTCTAACCCTTCGAACTTACGCAAGTCACACTATCTATGTTTGTCCACTGATTACGATGCCATGGTATCTGATCAAGCTGGTGTCCGAATCGCCTTGAGTGAGCGAGCTGAGGTCGCACTGGTAGATTGGATTCCAGTCGACAGTCGCCTTTGTGCAGTAAGACTACATGGTTCGTGCAAAAAAGGCCGATTTCGCAACCAATCCCGCGACCTGTTTGTGATTGCTCTCTATGCACCGACTAATTGTAGCTTTGAACTTGACAAGGATGAGTTTTATGGAAGATTACAAGAATTGATTAGGCTTGCATCGAGGAGAGACATCGTTGTCCTAGCTGGAGACTTGAATGCACTTGTAGGCCGTCTATCTTTAAACGAGCATTTCGTGGTTGGACGATTGTCATCCTAATGACAACGGCAAAACATCGCTTAGATTGTGCTCAGAGCACAGACTGTACCTTGCCAGCACTAACATCCGCCATTCGAAGCGTCACTGCTCCACCTGGAGATCTCCATAGGCGGCCCTGTTCACGCAAATTGACCATATTGGTATCAGCTACTTCTGGCGATGAAGTGTGTAAGATTGCCATTCCTCTAGAGTCCCATCATGCGTTATTCTGTGCTCTCGATGCATTTTGGTGGGAAACGTAGAAATGTTGCAAGGCAGTTGAATGTTGCTAGACTTAACGATCTCCCGGTTATCCGAGTGTGTCGGGCCAATTTGAATCTGCATCTTTCTATAGTTCCCAAAATTAGTATAGATGACCAATGGAGTGGGATTTAAACCTCCTTGAAAACAGACGCGTTGGATAGTTGTGGGTTGACTTCCCGTGTAGCTCAGCACTGGGTTTCTGCGAATTCTCTCCAATTAATGGACCAAAGTCTGTTGCTTTCTGCTGATAACATACACGGTGCGTCACTGAGTCTTATTAAATGTAAACTGGTTGCCAGTTTGAGAACCGACAGGGAAAGTTGGTGGAGTTCTAAAGCTACGGAAATGGAATCTGCGGCAGCTGTAGGCAATTTCAGAAAATTGTTCCAACTCGTCAGAACAACTGGAAGCGGGCGACCAGGCATCATTGAGCTGATACGTGAAGCAGATGGTTTACCAGTTTTAACATGCACAGACGCATGGAGCGATGGGCAGAACATTTTGAAGCACAGTTTAACAGGCCTTCTGCACCCACTGATTTCCAGAATACGGAACACTGTACCCCATGGTCGATTTCCCTTGAGGCCCCGGCTCAATCAGAGATTTACAGTGTAGTCCGGAGCCTTAAGCGCCCCCAGGCATCAGATGCTGATGCTTTGCTTCCGTCATTGTTCAAAGATGGCGGTTTCGCTTTAGTTCGCGAACTTCAAGCGCTTTTCGCTGAGGACTGAGGAACGCGATCCGATCCCTTGGAGAGAATCGGTAATTGCTCCGATTTTCAAAAAAAGACGGCGCGATTCCTGTGAAAATCATCAGGGTATCAGTCTTATTTTATTAGCTCCTAAAATACTGGCGTCCATCCTGCTTTACCGATTGAGTACCAAACGGGAAGAGCAAATCCGTGAGAAGCAAACTGGGTTTCTTGCCGGCCGAGGGTGCATAGATCACATTTTCACACTCCGTCAGTTACTGGAGCAACGCCACGCTTTTCGTAAACCAACTATCGCGTTATTTCTTGACATCCGAGCGGCATTCGATTCAATCGTTCGTGAAAGTCTTTGAAACTGTTTACTGAGACGTCGAGTGCCCGAGAAGTATGTTTGGATCTTGAAAGCATTACATTGCCAAACTTCGAGCAATGTTTGAGCGTACGGATAATTGTCGTCCTCGTTCAATATCTCCAGCGGGGTGCGGCAGGGTTTCCCTATCTCGCCGTCCCTTTTTAAATGCGCGATCGACGATGTCCTATGAAAAGCTTTAGCTGGTCTGGTGGGCGCAAGTGTTGAAGTTCTGCTGGGTGAGAGAGCTACCTATCTAGAGCATGCGGATGACATCGCACATTTGGGAGATGACCCTCATATAATGCAACAAGACCTGGACCGCCTGGCACTTCAAGCTTCAAGGTATGGCATTTGCTTTGCGCCTATCAAGTGTAAAACACTTACCCAGGATTGGACCGGCTCTCTTACAATCCTAACTGTGTGCGATGTCAATCTTGAATTGGTCGACAGCTTTGTTTACGTTGGCAGTTGTATTTCAGCTGGAGGTTGTGTCGAGGACAACATCTCACATCGTGTTCGCAAAGCGGGTGCAGCGTTTGCTAACCTTCGCCACCTGTGCTATCAACGCGAAGTTTCACTGCATACTTAAGGTCGAGTGAACAACGCAGTGGTACGTGCTACACTCCTTTATGGCTGCGAAACCTGGTCTATCCGAGCGGAAGATGTCCGTCGGCTTTCTATTTTTGATACCCGTTGCCTGCGTAAAATTGATCGCATTTGGTGGCAGCATCGTGTTACAAATATAGATGTCTGCAAGCAGGTGTTAGGACCAGGTGTCCACGGACTGAGAGAAATGCTAATGCTTGCTCGCTTGCGATAGTTGGTACATGTTTCAAGGATCCCTACTCACCGTTCACCGTACCGCGCCTTATTCGCAGAGCATGACAGAAGCTTGGTTCCGATGTTGTCACAGCGGGTGTGGTAGTAGAGTGAAGCCGCCTACTATCTATTAAAATGCTCCCACCATGGCGTGCCGTCTCAAATAGCTCTGACAACCAAGTCAACTCATGCGCTTCACGAGGGCTCACAAGCGGCGGAACTGCTCTACTGACAGGAGAGGTGGCGATGGCGGGTTGACTGGCGCCATAAAACCAGTTAGCTCCGGGCAGATGGAGCTCGTCAGCTACTGGCAATCCATCTAGGGGAAGGAAAACCCTGACTCCAAACCCCCATTGCCTTGTGGTTTACCCGATTGCGGGAAAGGCTTCGGGAGAAAACCCCGAGGAAAAATCCGGAGAGAAGCCCCGTAGGTAGATAACTGGCGCACAGCGCGTTTATCTGCCAGCTCCCTGCTGCCTTGTAGGTTGCACTTGGCTGTGCAAAGGCTAGAAAGGTGTACTCGAACAAACACCGAGTGGTGCTGGGGACATCACTTGTACACTATCCCCAAGAAACTTCATGACGATGTCTCAACGTATATCTCAGCTCTCTGCTACGGCGTTCCCGAGACGCGACGCGCCCTTGGCTCTCTCAGCGGCTAGGGTGAAAAGTAAGCTAGCTGGGGCCATAAATATCCGTAAGGTCTTTTATCTGGGATGTTGAAACGTACGGACACTGCGTGACGTTGGTAGTCAAGCAATCACGATGCGCTATTTATTGGACTACCAAGTAGATGTTGCTTGTCTTTCCGAGGTCCGCCTTCCCGGACACGGATTCAAATCGATCAAGGTCCCCGGAGTCGATCGTAATTATTGGCTTTTTTATAGTGGGCCCGAGGATGGATCTGGTCAGCATGGAGTAGCGATAGCGCTCAGCGATCATGCTAAGCAAGCACTCATGTCATGGATGCCTGTATCCCCGAGAATTGCGGTGGTCCGGCTGAGGGGTCACCCTTTGAATATAACAGTCGTTTCGGTGTATGCCCCAACCCTATCAGCCGACCAAACTACAAAAGACGATTTTTATAACCAACTTCACTCCGTAGTCGATAGAGTTGCTGGAAACGACGTACTGATTGTGGCTGGTGACTGGAACGCTCGTACAGGATCAGCAGATTCCGCAACAAACCGAATCCTGGGAAAATTTGGCCTAGGGCAGCGCTGCGCGAATGGCGATCGACTGATCGAGTTTGCGGCCTACAATCCCCTATGCGTCTGTAACACTAAATTCCAGCACCCTAAAAAACACTTGGTCACATGGTACTCGAACGATGGTAGAACGGCGAACCAGATCGATTATGTTCTAATCCGCGCACGTTGGATGTCTTCGGTGCTTGACTGTAGGTCCTATCGCGGAGCCGAAACAGGGAACGCAGCAGGCACCGATCACACACTTGTTAGCGCAAAGCTCCGACTTCGCCTGCTAAACCGCCAAAGGAAAACTCCTAGGAAGCGCTTAAACTTGGAAGCCTTAGGAAACCCGGCCCAACGTAAGAAGCTCATTGACGATATCGCTGAGCGGTTGGATGGGAGTGATGCATCAGTCGAACAACAGTGGTCCAGACTGAAGACCGCTACTCAGAATGCAGCACTAAAAACCCTAGGCACGGCCTCTCGTCGCCGACGAGATTGGATTTCTCAGAACACCATCGAGCTCTCTGCCCGGGCAAGAGACGCCCGAATGCATGGTGCATCTGATTATCGCCTCCTTAGGAGAGCTGCTACAAGATCAGCCCGCAAGGATCGTCAGCTATATTGGGCGGAAACCGCATCCGAAATGGAAGCCGCAGCAAGTATAGGAGACTTTGGACGACTGTTTCGCCTGATTCGCAGAGCATCTGGAAGCTGTGGTTTTTGTACGAACCTTCGCGATTCGTCAGGACAGATGATATTTGACCTTCATCAAAAGATAGATAGGTGGGTTGAGCACTTCAGTCAGCTACTGAACCGCCCGTCATCTATCAATGCAGTATTCACTTCCCCGATAAATAGCTGTGAATACCCGGTCAACTGCGAGGCCCCATCAGAATACGAGATATCAAGTGTTTTACGACGAATGCAGAATGGTAAATCGCCAGGTGAGGACGGAATTTCCGTTGAACTTATTAAAGCCTGTGCCGACGTATTATTATCTCCGCTACATCGGCTGTTTTGTTCGATCTGGGAGACGGCAGTTTTCCCATCAGACTG
>JACCGJ010007638.1:0-27003 GCA_013407085.1 Atriophallophorus winterbourni
AAAGTGCCGTACAGTCAGAGACTACACATGGGCTAAGATACTGTCAGATTGCCCAGGCATAGACAGATATGAGGAAGAAAAAAGAACAGGAAATGGTAGTGAGACTCCAGCCTGTTTCAGCAGCTCTCTACCTCTGGCCAATCACTTTAGCACGGTGTTAGCCACACAGCACAAAGTACTGCACGATTGCACATCCGTACATTCACATTGCATTTATTCGTCAATTTTTTATAATAAGATTGATTTCCATGACGATTCAGCCCATTTGGTATATGACAACATCTCCCACAATGTACGAAAAGCAAATATTGAAAGACATCAAGACAATCGATCGATTAATAAAAATAATAATTTCAAAAATTGAAACGCTGTGGTAATACATTCCAGACAGAAAATCGCTGTGTTTAACGGGCTGATCAATAACATTTTCACAAAAACAAACCACTATCACATGACGAACCGAAGAAAAAGCAAATAAGCATCAAATATGCACTCAAAACGTAAGATACTGCCGTTGAGAATGCCTGTTCATTAACGCCTATACTGTCCATTTGGCGTAAGAAATGTGGCTAGAAGAATGAAGTTATTGAACAATCGAGCGACAAATTACTTTTTCGAGATATTTTGAGGTATTTTTCAATTCTGTGTAAGCCAATCAACCAAATATTAGTCTACAATCAATACTCGAATGTCTGCAATAATGCTTTTGATTTTTCGTCGTATATGGTAGCGAACACCCATCGCAACGTTGAAAAGGTTTGCGAAACATTTCCTGAGTGTTCTGGAATTTTAGTAGTATGTCCGCTAAGACTGATGTAATTCAATTCACGAAGGTAGAAAAACCACCGGTAACGGCCAATCATCTCACAATCAAGCTTAAGTTCTTGCTTTTCTATTTGGATTAAAGATAACATGTAGTATAACAGCCTGCCGACGACGATCAGGAGATCATTGTCCATATTTTCATACGACATGGATCGAAGTTGAAAAAAACCGAAATCATTGAAATTAACGGAATGTTTGAAAGTCTGTGCACGGGTTTTATATTGTCAAGTTAACCATACAACCACAAACGGCACCATTAGATTGAATTAACTGATTACTGCATACCCAAAAGTAATAAAGTAACAACATTGGTAATTCCACATTCCGTTTTCGATCGATTAAAGTCGATATACGCGCGAACAAGAACACTGGACAACCATACAATACACATAAGTATCGTCTCGATAAACTAACTACGAGGTGTAACATCATAGGCCAGAAGCCATGCAAAAGTGTCACACAAAACCTGCGCGTGGGATTGTTATGGACAGAGAATAGAATGAAGAGGAACGAAGAAATTCTCAACGCACCATAGTTTCTATTTACTAAGTAATTTTCCACGAAATAAGACTGTAATCGCACTTCCTTTTAAAACAATGTCAATTTTTTAATGAAACTTCGAACAAGGAACGCATCAAACCAACTAGAAAGGAAAACGAACGCCGAGTCAATGCTAACTTACAGGTCTACATTTTGATCCGTCGAGTTTACCGTCCAAAGGCTCCAATTGATTAAACATCGTCTCATACTTTAGGATATCGGAATTGGGTATGATCCACATAACTTCCGATCTTTTTGAACCAACGACAAGAAAAACTGCAAACAATTTTGGTTAAATTACTGAAACAAATTTCAGGTAAAAATTCTAATGCTGAAAAACTAAGAAACTGAAACAAGTAAAGCAAGAAAGTAGTAAAGCAATATCCTGTTTGAAGGTATGAAATCAAAAGCCTGGATCAAGGCAGTGACGCACAATCAAAGACTGCGTGTGGGCTAAGATATTGTCAGGTTTTACAGGCCAAGATGTGTTTGTGTTGACAAACAGTACTTGAAGTTCACAAACGAGGACATAATCGCTATCTTTCGAACAAGGACGGTACCAAGGCATCAACACCGGATACCATATAGCGTTCGAGACTACAGAATACATTGTAGATCTCAGAATAAGTTTGAGCCTCGAAAGAAATTGTCCATGGAGTACATTGTTCCGTATTCTCTAAATCAGTGGGTGCACAAGGTCAGCTAAACTGTGCCTCAAATGTTCTGTCCATCGCTCTATGCACCATGTGCGCGTTAAAAAAGACGGAGCATCTCACTGATGCCTCTCCGTCGGATGCCAGTAGTTATTATGAGTTGGAACCGTTTTCTGGAATTGTATATATGTATGAAACACAAACTTGATCCAGGCAAAGTGCTGCGCAGTCATACACTGCACGTGGGCTAAGAAACTGTCCGGTTGCCCAGAGCCTAGACAGATATGAGAGAGCATACGGCTCACTACCGGTGGCAAATCAATTTAGCACCGTGGTCGTTGCACAGTGCAATACTGCACGATTGCACATCGGTTCTGGAATTGCCATGAATTGCCTATTTTATATCGGTAGGCTTCCCTGTCGGTCCTCCAGCTCATCATCATCATGAAGCACAAGTCTGGAGCCAGACAAAGCGCCAAGCAATATGAAGCAGGAAAAGCTGATAAGCAAGTGCGTGGAAAAGGGAAATCAGGCAAGCGTTTTATATATAAAATAATACCAGATAAAAATTATGATACACATAATAAAATACACGGTTTATAGCCATATCGCGAAAGGTTTCCAGCCAACTATTAGGTGGAGCTTTTGGACCCCACCCAGGCAAACGAATACGCCCAACTGAGCCTAGCGCTACGGTGAGTTTCTTCATCCCAACGCGCCACGTCATGGACTGGCCACCCGATCTTTTCTCCCAGCTTCTGCCAGGCTCTGCGAATAAGGCGCGGTACGGTAAACGGTGAGTAGGCATTCTTAATACGTCCCAACCATCACAAGCATCAGCATTTCTCAGTCCGTGGCCACCTGGTCCTAACACCCGCTTGCAGACATCTATATTTGTAACACGATGCTGCAATTCTACGCAGGCAACGGTTATCAAAAACAGAAAGCCGACGGACATCTTCCGCTCGGATAGACCAGGTTTCGCAGCCATAAAGGAGTGTAGCCCGCACCACTGCGTTGTACACTTGGTCTTTAGTATGGAGTGAAACATCGCGTCGACGCCACAGGTGGCGAATGTTAGCAAACGCTGCACCCGCTTTGCGAACACAATGTGAGATCTCGTCCTCGACACAACCGCCAGCGGAGATACAACTGCCAAGGTGAACAAAGCTGTCGACCAATTCAAGATTGACAACTAGCAAGTAGTTTGAATTTAATAAACCTTCGTAACGCATCATGTATGCTATCAGCAAAAGACAACCAGCGTTGGTTCATTCGTTAGGGAATTCGCAAAACCTCAGTGTTTAGCTACACAAAGAAGTCAGTCCACAAATACTCAACGCAGCTATTTTCGTGTATGGTATCCCAATGCGTTCATCATTTATACTATCTCTGGGAACTTCAGAAGTCACCATTGATCGTTTCACAATCGAGTTTTAAGAAGAATATAAGTTCATTTGCTTTGGTCCAAAAGGATATAGGTTGGTTGATGTGTTTTCTTACGGTTAGAATATCAGGCATATACATAACTTGTTCATTTTTATGATTTGCGCGAATGTGCAATTATGCAGTACTTCTGTGTTGTGCAGGTAACATGTTAAATTGATTTGCCACCGGTAGTGAGCAGCATGCGAAAGCATGTCGGAGTCCCGCTGCCATTTTTATTTTCATTTCTCATATCTGTCTAGGCCTGGGCAACCTGAAAGTATCTTAGCCCACGCGCAGTCAATGGGCGGCACTTTGCCCGGATCTGACATTTGATTTTATACATGCTCGGCTTAGTTAAGCTTAGACAAAACACACTTTAACACACCAAATTATTTCTGTAGAACAATAGAATAGTTTATTGCAGTATAAAAAGCTTGCAAGCTTGAAGATAACGAAGGGTTATTTGTACAGTGGGTCGGATATGATTGGCTAGAAGGCTTTATAACGAGCCTGAATCGCGTAAGGACTACACCATTACGGGATCTCTATGGCTTTTGGATAGGACGCACACGACGCACTACGACCTGCCATGTCCTCCGAAGAAGCCTGGAAAATTAGTGAGATGGGAAAGAAAGAAAAAATATAATCATGACAAGAAGTTAAATAAATTTAGGTTATTGTCGAAACGATGCCTAAAGACAGGCAGAGATGGTGCACCAACGAGTTCCAAAGGTTGTCATAACCGGGGGTGGCAGTGGGGATACGCCCCCACTGTCATATAAAATGCTTCCATATGGCGCGCGTCTCAAATCGGCATCATCATGAAGCGCCAGTCTGGAGCCAGACAAAGTGCCAAGCAATATGAAGCAGGAAAAGCAGTTAAGCAAGCGCGTGAAAAAGGGAAAGCAGGCAAGTGGAATATGCAAATGCAAAGGTTGTCACAGCCGGGGGTGGTAGCAGGAATGAGCCACCTACTATCTATAAAATGCTCCCACGTGGCGTGCGTCTCAAATAGCCTCTGACAACCAAGTCCAACTCCTGGCCTGCACGAGTGGCTTTCACAAGCCCGGCGGAACTGCTCTTACTGACAGGAGAAGGGGCGAAGGCGGGTGACTGGCGCCTTAAAACCAGTTTGCTCCGGGCAGATGGAGCTCGTCAGCTACTGGCAATCCATCTAGGGGAAGGAAAACCCTGACTCCGAACCCCCACTGCCTTGTGGGTCACCCGATTGCGGGAAAGGCTTCGGGAGAAAACCCCGAGGAAAAATCCGGAGAGAAGCCCCGTAGGTAGATAACTGGCGCACAGCGCGTTTATCTGCCAACTCCCTGCTGCCTTGTAGGTTGCACTTGGCTGTGCAAAGGCTAGAGAGGTGTACTCGAACAAACACCAAGTGGTGCTGGGGACATCACTTGTACACTATCCCCAAGAAACTTCATGATGATGTCTCAATCCGAGACATCAATGAAGCCGGCTAATCCACCCGTGGAGCCAGCCGCACAAAAGTAAAAGTAAGTAAAGTAAGCAAATGCAAATGCGCAAAAAGCAGCTTGTTTTTGTAGTTTCACTGCATGCGATTTTGTGATTTTATGTTTTGTTTTTTAAATAAAATAATACCGGATAAAAAAATGTGACAAACAATAAAATACACTGCCGCCACTGACTTCGGTTTGCAGCCATATCTCGTAAGGTTTCCTGTCAACTATTAGGTGGAGCTTTTGGACCCCACCAAAGACTATCGCAATCGATTGAATCGAATGCCGCTCGGATGTCAAGGAATACCACGACAGTTGGTCTACGAACTGCTTAGAGTTGCTCCAGTAACTGGTGGAGTGTGAAAATTTGATCGATGCATCCTCGACCGACACGAAACCCAGTTTGCTCCTAACGGATTTGCTCTTCCCGTTTGGCACTCAATCGGTGAAGCAGGATGGACGCCAGCATTTTAGGAGCTACTGAAATGAGACTGAAATCCCAATGATTTTCACAGGAATCGCGCCGTCCCCTTTTGAAAATCGGGATTGGAACGCGTTTTTCAGTCCTTATGTTGGTGCTTGAAGTTCGCAAACGAAAGCAAAACCGCCATCTTTGAACAATGACGGTACTAAAGCATCAGCACATGATGCCCAATGGTTGATTGAGTCGGAGTTTCGAGAGAAATTGACCATGGGGTCATCATCATCATCATAGACAGCATTACACCGGTAGCATTTACCGAATGCTTAACTGCTACACAACCATGAAAAAGTAAAATCCTAAAAGATGGGGAAGGGTGGGGCTGAGATTGCTACGGCTTCTATAGAAGAATAAGCACAAACAAACTGTGAAGAAGTGCCTACACCACAAATGGAACATGCATTCAAACAAGTTTCGTGAACGAGTAGAGCGACATCAGCATGGCAGCTTCCTTGTGGCTTTCACTGTCATGCATCATAACAAGGTTTTCTCGTCACTCCGTTTGACAACATACAAGGTTAAGCAAACACTCCAATATGCTTAGTGCAAGACCACCATTAAACACGGTTTCGGGACATATCCTGAAGCGTAACTAGCCAATGCGATATGTGAGCCGACTTTGGAAAGGTTACTAGTAAGGGTTTTAAACTGCCTATGCCATGTGACGGTTTGGCCACCCCGAGATTTACGCCAATCAGGATGTGGCATCGCAAAAAGAATCCATCGGTGGTCCGGCATCCGTAAAACGTGACCCAACCAGCGTAACCTATGCAGGTTGATCTGCTTCTCTATATCAACATTATTACCGAATAACTTATTTCCGAGAGCATCTGTGCGTATGTGATTGTAACAGCTAACTCCTAGAATGTTGCAGAGACATCGGTTGTCAAATACTTCGAGACGCTGAACGTGTTCTTCACGTAAGGTCCAGGTTTCGCACCCATACAGTAACACAACCCGAACCGTCGCGCTGAGACTGGACTCCGTCGCGCTGAGACTGGACCTTAACGTGGTGCGATGGTTTGTGTACCTTCATGACCCATTGAGCTATACTGGGTGGTGCCTTTTGGTGCCAGCAGAGCTACTCATACCAGGAAGGTCGATGGATAGAGGTCAGACAAACTCAGTCTCAAGCCACTGCCTTGTGGTTCAGGCTTTTTAGCCAAAGGCTCCGGGTGGGGCCCCCTAAGCTAACCCCCTACTTCGGCCTGGGCAACCGGGTAGTATCACGCCCACAAGCAATTATGAAAATAAAGGTAAAAATGACAGATCCCGTGCTCTCACGCTCTCTGCTCTCAAGCTCTTTGCTCTCTGCTCAAAATGCTTTACATGATCTCACACTGCATGCAAACTTTTTTAATAACTGTTTTCCGTTTTGTGGTTCTTTGGTTAGCCCTGACAGAAGTGCAGCTTGTTCATCGAGGTTTCCAAATTCAGCTACTTCGAATATTTTGCCTGCTTCGAATGCCTCCAGAGCGTTCTTCCGCCCACGCGTACCATTCAAATTAGCTGCGTTTAATGTACGGACTTTAGCTAGCATCGGACAGCAGGCAGCCTTGGCTCGCACGCTTGATAGCCTCGACGTCGATGTGTGCTGTTTGTCGGAAACACGCATGCATAACTCTAGCTCAGTTACACGATTGTCTAACCCTTCTAACTTACGTAAGTCACACTATCTACGTTTGTCCACTGATGACGATGCCATGGTATCTGGTCAAGCTGGTGTCGGAATCGTCTTGAGTGAGCGAGCTGAGGTCGCACTGTTAGACTGGATCCCAGTCGACAGTCGCCTTTGTGCAGTAAGACTACAGGGTTCGTGCAAAAAAGGCCGATTTCGCAACCAATCCCGCGACCTGTTTGTGGTTGCTGCCTATGCACCGACTAATTGTAGCTCTGAACGTGACAAGGATGAGTTTTATGGAAGATTACAAGAACTCATTAGACTTGCATCGAGGAGTGACATCGTTGTCCTAGCTGGAGACATGAATGCACGTGTTGGCCGTCTATCCTTAAACGAGCATTTCGTGGGTGGACGGTTTGGTCTCGATTGTCATCGTAATGACAACGGCGAAAGATTGCTTAACTTGTGCTCAGAGCACAGACTGTACCTTGCCAGCACTAACTTCCGCCATTCGAAGCGCCACTGCTCCACTTGGAGATCTCCATCGGCGGCCTTGTTCACGCAAATTGACCATATTGCTATCAGCTACTCCTGGCGAGGGAGTGTGCAAGATTGCCGCTCCTACTGGGGCACCTGTCTAGAGTCCGATCATGCGTTAGTCTGTGCTAAGCTCTCGATGCGTTTTGGTGGGAAACGTAGAAATGTTGCAAGGCAGTTGAATGTTGCTAGGCTTAACGATCTCCCGGTTCTCCGAGGGTTTCAGGCCAATTTGAGTCTGCATCTGTCTACAGTTCCCCAAAATAGTATCGATGACCAATGGAGTGGGATTCAAACCTCCTTGGAAACAGCCGCGTTGGATAGTTGTGGGTTGACTTCCCGTGTAGCTCAGCACTGGGTTTCTGCGAATTCTCTCCAATTAATGGACCAACGTCGGTTGCTTTCTGCTGATAGCATACATGATGCGTCACGAAGGCTTATTAAACGTAAACTGGTTGCCAGTTTGAGAACCGACAGGGAAAGTTGGTGGAGTTCTAAGGCTACGGAAATGGAATCTGCGGCAGCTGTAGGCAATTTCAGAAAATTGTTCCAACTCATCAGAACAACTGGAAGCGGGCGACCAGGCATCAGTGAGTTGATACGTGAAGCAGATGGTTTGCCAGTTTTTAACATGCACAGACGCATGGAGCGATGGGCAGAACATTTTGAAGCACAGTTTAACTGGCCTTCTGCACCCACTGATTTCGAGAATACGGAACACTGTACCCCATGGTCGATTTCTCTTGAGGCTCCGACTCAATCAGAGATTTACAGTGTAGTCCGGAGCCTTAAGCGCCATCGGGCATCAGGTGCTGATGCTTTGCTTCCGTCATTGTTCAAAGATGGCGGTTTCGCTTTAGTTCGCGAACTTCAAGCGCTGTTCGCCAACATATGGGCTGAGGAACGCGTTCCGATCCCTTGGAGAGAATCAATAATTGCTCCTATTTTCAAAAAGGGACGGCGCGATTCCTGTGAAAATCATCGGGGTATCAGTCTCATTTCAGTAGCTCCTAAAATACTGGCGTCCATTCTGCTTCACCGATTGAGTACCAAACGGGAAGAGCAAATCCGTGAGGAGCAAACTGGGTTTCGTGCCGGCCGAGGGTGCATAGATCAAATTTTCACACTCCGTCAGTTACTGGAGCAACGCCACACTTTTCGTAAACCAACTATCGTGGTATTCCTTGACATCCGAGCGGCATTCGATTCAATCGATCGTGAAAGTCTTTGGAACTGTCTACTGAGACATGGAGTGCCCGAGAAGTATGTTTGGATCTTGAAAGCATTATATTGCCAAACTTCGGGCAGGGTTCGAGCGTACGGACAATTGTCGTCCTCGTTCAATATCTCCAGCGGGGTGCGGCAGGGCTGCCCTATCTCGCCGTTCCTTTTTAACTTCGCGATCGACGATGTCCTGAGAAAAGCTTTAGCTGGCCTGGTGGGCACAGGTGTTGAACTTCTGCCGGGTGAGCGAGCGACCGATCTAGAGTATGCCGATGACATCGCACTTCTGGGAGATGACCCTCATATAATGCAACAAGCCCTGGACCGCCTGGCACTTGAAGCTTCAAGGTATGGCATGTGCTTTGCGCCTAACAAGTGTAAAACACTTACCCAGGATTGGAGCGGCTCTCTTCCAAACCTAACTGTGTGCGATGTCAATCTTGAATTGGTCGACAGCTTTGTTTACCTTGGCAGTTGTATCTCCGCTGGAGGTTGTGTCGAGGACGAGATCTCACATCGTGTTCGCAAAGCGGGTGCAGCGTTTGCTAACCTTCGCCACCTGTGGCGTCGACGCGATGTTTCACTCCATACTAAAGGCCGAGTGTACAACGCAGTGGTGCGTGCTACACTCCTTTATGGCTGCGAAACCTGGTCTATCCGAGCGGAAGATGTCCGTCGGCTTTCTGTTTTTGATACCCGTTGCCTGCGTAGAATTGCTCGCATTCGGTGGCAGCATCGTGTTACAAATATAGATGTCTGCAAGCGGGTGTTAGGACCAGGTGGCCACGGACTGAGAGAAATGCTGATGCTTGCTCGCTTGCGATGGTTGGGACATGTATTAAGAATGCCTACTCACCGTTTACCGTACCGCGCCTTATTCGCAGAGCCTGACAGAAGCTGGGAGAAAAGATCGGGTGGCCAGTCCATGACGTGGCGCGTTGGGATGAAGAAACTCACCGTAGCGCTAGGCTCAGTTGGGCGTATTCGTTTGCCTGGGTGGGGTCCAAAAGCTCCACCTAATAGTTGGCTGGAAACCTTACGCGATATGGCTACAAACCGAAGTCAGTGGCGCCAGTGTATTTTATTATGTGTGTCATAATTTTTTTATTCGGTATTATTTTACATAAAAAAACAAAACAAAAAACAAAAAATCGCATGCAGTGAAACTACAAAAACAAGCTGCTTTTTTGTGCATTTGCTTTTGCGTATTCCGCTTGCCTGCTTTCCCTTTTCCACGCGCTTGCTTATCTGCTTTTCCTGCTTCATATTGCTTGGCACTTTGTCTGGCTCCAGACTTGTGCTTCATGATGATGATGATGATGATGACCCTTGAGTAACAGAGACAGTCCTATCTGACGCCAGAGGTGGCCTAGGTTGCGCAATGCTACGGTCGCTTTAGAAATGCGTGCCGAGACCTCGTCATCAAACGATGCAGAATTATTGATACAACTACCGAGATACGTAAAACGGTCTACAATTTCAAGCGCCTGTTTGTCGAGTAATAAAGTGCTGTTTGAGGGTACAAAACGCATTCCAAATGCAGGCACAATACTAGATAGCTTGTTCAGTATCGCCTGTGCATCTGCGTAGGAGTCGAAGACCAGAAATATAGCATCAGCATAGTACAAGTCGAGAAGCTTGCCGCCTGGCATTATGTGAACTCCGAAAGCTGGGGCACCTTCGTTGCATAATACCATGATGGCATCAATTACGAAATTGAACAAAAACGGATAAATCGGACATCCTTGTCGGACGCCACGCGTCTACACTCTGTATTGTGTCCAGGGCCATGAGGTATTTGGCATCGCTGATGAAGAATTCCTATAGAGCGCTGCGAAATCCAGTGGGACTTTTGGGTTGATTGTGTAGTCTCGCAGGATGTTATTGCGGTGGCTCGCATAATCCCTGCTATTTTGTTCCACCTTTCATCGGCAGTTGCACACAGAGCAACTGGCAGTGAGTTACTCAAGGTGGTCCTATAAAGGTCTTGAACGGCAGGCTGAGAGAATTTGTCGACCACAATGCGTTTCCCATTCGAAGGCTTCGTACAGGAGAACTTTAACGAGAACCTACATCACACAAGATCATGATCTGAATCTATGCAGGTATTCCAAAAGCAGCGGCAGTCCTCAATGCAACCTCTCCAGCGAGCACTTATGGCGATATGGTCGATTTGGGCCGAAGGTTGGCTTCCGGCGAGCGCCATGTGGCGCATTGACATCTTTCTATGGCGAAAGGAAGTGCTGCTAATGAATAATCGAGATTGTGCACAGAATTGCATAAACCGTTCACCATTATCGGTGCATTGGCCTTCAAGACCAAACATGCCACCAAATTGTGATTCAGATGTATCTAAGCGACCCAGTCTGGCATTCATATCTCCCGCTAAGATAACAATATCGGAGCTTTTTGCACGTCGCAAAAGAGCACAAAGATCGTCGTAGAAGGCGTTCTTCTCGTCGTCGGAATTGGTGTTAGTCGGAGCGTAAGTTGCCACAATAAACAAACATCTCTGATTATAGGATTTTGAGTTTGGTCTAATATTAGTAGCTAGTCTAACTGCGCACATCCTGCTATTCCAAGGAATCCAATCGATTAGACATGGTTCGGCACGTGAATTCAGCACTATACCAACACCCGCCTGTCCTGAGATGGCAGCTACAGAATCACCAGAGCAGCGTAAAAAAGTAGCGAGTTGAAAGTTTTGGGGCAGTAAGTTCAGTAATTATGGACGGATCATATAAGCGCGTTTCCGATAAACAGCAAACATCAGTAGATAGACTATCTAAGGTAAGAGCCAATGCAGCTTGATGGCTTATCTGTCTGAGAGTTTTGACATTCATAGATCGGATGTGAGCAGACGCCCGTGTTTTCAGAAAGTGATCTGTAAATTAGCGAACAGAAAATGTTACAACATGTTCAGCGCAGTATTTTCTAAAGCTGGGATTGACAGGCGGAGTGTTGTTAGGAGTAAAAGGGGGAGGGGAAGGGTCAGAATCAGTTTGAAGAGTAGGGCCAGCAGTAGCTTGTTTTCGCTTGCCCGCACTCCTGTATGCAGCAGGTAAGGCGACCCTGTTTATCGTGCGCGACGGGCGATACACTATGGAGTTAAGGTACAGAGGATGCGGATGACATCGCAATTCTGGGTAGGCAACCGGGTAGTATCATGCCTACGTTCAACGATGTTGATGACAATGCTTTGTATTCCCCTTCTCGCGTTGTACATCTCATTGTATATGTTGAACGGCACTATATCTGTATCAGATGGTGCAAATATAATAATATAATAATACCCTCGTATAATGCAACAAGCCCTAGACCGCCTGGCACTTGAAACTTCAAGGTACGGCATGTGCTTTGTGCCCAACAAGTGTAAAACACTTACCCAGGATTGGATCGGCTCTCTTCCAAACCTAACTGTGTGCGATGTCAATCTTGAATTGGTCGGGAGCTTTGTTTACCTTGGCAGTTGTATCTCTGCCGGCGGTTGTGTCGATGACGAGATCTCACATCGTGTTCGCAAAGCGGGTGCAGCGTTTGCTGACCTTCGTCACTTGTGGCGTCCACGCGATGTTTCATTCCATACTAAAGGCCGAGTGTACAACGCAGTGGTACGTGCTATACTCCTTTATGGCTGCGAAACCTGGTCTATCCGAGCGGAAGATGTCCGTCGGCTTTCTGTTTTGATACCCGTTGCCTGTGCAGGATTGCTCGCATTCAGCGGCAGCATAGTGTTACAAATATAGATGTCTGCAAGCGGGTGTTAGGACAAAGTGGCCACGGACTGAGAGAAATGCTGATGCTTGCTCGCTTGCGATGGTTGGGACATGTTTTAATAATGTCTAGTCGCCGTGACTTAGTCGAAGAGCCTGGCAGAAACGATCGGGTGGCCAGTCCATGACGTGGCGCGTTAGGATGAAGAAACTCAGAGTAGCGCTAGGCTTAGTTTGGCGTATTCGTTTGCCTGGGTGTGGTCTGAAACCTCCACTTAATAGTTTTTCTTCTCCTTTTTCTGAATCGAAAGCAGAAAGGATATAATCCCGTTTCAGCTTCATCACGGCAATAAACATGGGTGACTTCTGCTGACAAGGCAAGCCCTGAGAGTAGAGGAACACCACTATATCACTCCGGGGATCGAGTCCATTCGTCTCAACAAATGCTGATCCAACGCGCTTTTGAATTGCTGTTCTGATGGTAGAGACCGGAGCCTTTTCGGTAGAGAGTTCCCAGGGTTCACCACCCGCGTGAATAGCGTGCTCGCATTACTCAGCTTTAGCCTTCTAGGCTTCTGCAACTTGAGGTCGTCCACGAGTCCTCGACTCACCTACTAATCGGAAGTACTGGAGGAACTCGTCTCCATATTGACCGAGATGAATACGGCGTGTCAGGAGCAGGTCAAATCTTTCCTTTCGAAGTTCTAGGGCGTAGAGTCTCAGTAAGGCTGGCTTGCCGAAATACCTCCACGTGGTGCCAGCTGGCTGGGCTCGGTTCTCCGAGCTCAGCGAAAGGTTCTGCGGTGGTGTCTGAGAGGTGTCGTGGGTTTTCGCCTGGCAAGCGTTCTCCCTATAAAAAGCCACAAAAATCCAATGATGACACCACGACGCGGCGGATGTGACTCGCCGCTCCAAAAGTCACTGCCCCTTGTCCTATCCAAGGACATTGTATGGTGCACAGGCAAAAACTGAAGTCACCAACCTATCAACGGGGTTATCGGGCTCCGAACTGGAAATTCCCAGAAAAGGGCGTATGAACCGCTTCGTCAGTCACCGGCCACCGATAGGTGCGAACCTCTCTCGCTCCACTGCCTTGTGGGTAAAGGCTCGGGGTGGGACCCCCTAAACGAAATCTCCCCTACTTCGGTGTAGCCAACCGGGTAGTATCATGCCTACGTTCAACGATGACGATGATGACAACGCTTTGTACCTCATTGTTTATGTTGAACGGCACCATATCTGTATCAGATTGTGCAAATATAATAATAATAATAAGCTCCTTCTATCCTCGTACGCGAGTTGGCGCATTCCACGAACCCCTCCTTTGTACCCTCTCCAAGGAGTCGCATTCGCCTTTATACAGAGGAAATGCAAAAAGTAGCCCATATTCCAACAGAGTACGAACAGACGCAGAGAAAAGTATCTGGAACATTTGCGGCGTAGTGGTCGCAAATGAACGCCGAATCACCCAGAGCATCCTGGGAGCGCTGCATATTCTCCGACAAGTGTCAGCCTTCGACTTCAAGGAATCCATAACCAGAAACCCTAAGTTTTTTTCGACCGTCACCGCTCTAATAGGCTTACCTTGGTGGTGGCAAAAGAATTGCATAAAAAATTGTAATTGGTTATGCGGCGGATCGAAGTTTTAATACGGTCTGACTGGTAGGCATAACAGAAGTAGGAAAATGATAGTACATAATAACTGCAATCTAAAGTAATGCAGCGGTCAAAATATTTTAGCGATTCCGTGTGAGAATAGAATACACTGGAAGGTGACATGAGATTTAACTTGAGATACAGGTGAGGAGAACAACCTATAGTTCAATAATCTTAACGGTTTAAGTAGCAATACGCTTGAAGAAACAATGCACAATGCATCAAAAATATAAAACCGATCATGCAACAGCAATTTCGTACCACTGGAATACTAGCTAAAATTTCAGTAAAATATCAAACAATCGATAATGTTATCGTTGAATGTATGAACATATTGAAACAATCCAACTATTGACAAGTCATATTGTACAATAGTACAATAGTATATTTATGGTAAAATAAGCACATAGCTTCAAATAACCACAGGATGTGTTTACAGTGGATCGAAAAAATAGGATGAAGAAAGAAAAAAACGTCATAGTGGGGTTCGAGGGAATAAATTGGTCGGTATAATCAGTATGGGTGCGGGGAGGCCTTATAGCGGGCCACACTCGCTTTGGAGTTGCGTCTTTCCGAGTTCGCTAGGCGGTAGCTTGAGAATAGGGAGGCTTCGGGGTTGTGTTAGACCTTTCCGGGATTCTTGTGGCATTTGTACGGGTAGGAGATCGACTCCAGACACGGGAAATAGTGAGTCTGAAAGAGTGGGAAACTTGGAACGCATTATAATCGTTGTGAATACAGAAGAAAAAAATGTCACGCAGAATAAACATACCCTTTCATATGTGTGTCCAAGCGTTGTTTAAAGGTTGAGACTGATTGGGAGTTTACAACGGTTGCCGGCAGTGCGTTCCATACTCGCGTAATTCGAAGCGTTAAAAAATTACTGCGGCAATTTAACCGGCTGTTTTGGTGTGAGAGCTTGAGATTATGTCCACGGTGATTGACAAGAGGAGACAAGATAAACATATTCCTGCATGGATGATTGATTTCAGTAAGTGCACGGAATGTGAAAATCAGATCTCCCCGCAGACGACGGTATTTCAGGGAAAAGAGATTACATCTTCTCAGACGTTCCTCATATGCTGTACTGGACAAACCTCGAATAAACTTGGTAGCTCTGCGTTGAGGTTGCTCCAGTTGCTGTATATCCTTCTTTAGCCATGGACTCCATGCGCAGACAGAGTATTCTAGCGATGGACGAACATAGGCTGTCAACAAACGTGGCAGGATCTGTGCGTGAAAATGTCCGAAGGCTCGTTTAAGAAATCCTAGATTTCGGTTTGCCGATCCAGCAGCCTTGCAGCAATGACGAGAGCAGCCTAGGTCCCGCTGCATAATGATTCCAAGGTCTGTTTCGCTCTCGACATTTTGTAGTTGCTCCCCTCCAAGGATGTACGGAACTGGTGATTTAATTCTCAGTGAAAGAGTATGGCACTTAGATGTATTAAAATTCAGGCGATTTTCAGATGACCACTTGTGTAGCACATCTAGATCGGCCTGCAATTTGCCGTGGTCATCTGATGTCTGCTGATGACGCCAAAGCTTGATGTCATCCGCGAACATAAGAAATGGTGACTTTATAGTTAACCCGATATCATTGATGAAAATGAGAAACAATCGTGGGCCTAGTACGGATCCCTGTGGGACACCACAGGTATGAACATATTGTATGAACATATTGAAACAATCCAACTATTTACAAGTCATATTGTGTAGGCTTGAAGGGCACTGACAAAAAGACTCGATCGTGAGATGACGGCTGTTATGCATAACATCTCTCCACAACAATTAATGAGCAGGAAGCGCTAAAAAACCGAGTAAGCTAAAGAAATAGGGTTTTGGGAAAATCGATTAACAAGAACAGTTCGAGTGACATGTTCGGAAAGATAAGCAGCTGCAGCACATCAGCAGCAAGTGCAAGATAAGCACATATTTGAGGTTAGTCCCAATGAGCCAAAATTGGAGTGTTAGAAATAAAGCGGTCGGAAAAATTATTCATAAAATACCATAGATGAGTAAAGTTGACATTTGTTTCACGCGCTATTTGTTAGGTTAATTTTAGGATGGTCAATAGATCAATGGTCAATGGTCAAGAGTTTTATTGTGGTAATAAAAGCTGATAGCTTGTAAGAAAGCACTGGGTAGTGTGTAAAGAGGGTCGCACAAAGCGTGCTAAAAAGCATACATGATGAAAGAAAAAATCGGAGGCAAGTAGGCCTTATAGCGGGCCATGTTCTTGTATAGCATACACCTTGATTGTACATTTGTGGCTTTTTATAGGGAGAAGTGTCAGCCCAAGACACATTCCCACCACGTCCTCCAGTGCATGACAGACTTGCGGACGGTTGCTTTGGCGTGAGCAACGTTGATGATTGTAAGCTGAGAGAAAAGACTGGAAAAAGTGTTAGTCGTTTATGGCTATATGAGTTGTTGGCCTCCTTCGGTCGATGTCGACCATGGATGTACATCACAATCGCGTGAATGTTCATGTTCTGCAGCTTTTGGAATGACTAAACAGTCCGATTCGGGAGGAACAGTCTCTCCCGCAGCGCTGGCAACGAAAGTCAGATCTCGGTTGTATTGCATCATTTGCACGCTGGCGGCGTGATCTGCGTTCAGCAGCCACGAGCTGTATCTGCTCCTCACCAGCTTGCAGACGACGCTTTACACAATCCCTTCAATGTGAGCGGTCAAGAGCAAGTTCTTCCCAACTCACCGGGTCGATGCCAAGAGCTTTCATATCTCTTTTGCAAACGTCTTTGTACCGCAAGTGCGGTCTGCCCGATGGCCGACTTCCTAATTGCAACTCACCATACAGTAGATCTTTCGGAATACGACCATTTTTCATTCTATAGACAGGACCAAGCCACCGCAGGTGGCGCTGTCGCAATATGGTGAACATGCTCTGTAGACAAGCTTTTGAATGCACTTCAGCATTAGTCACTCTGTCCACCCACGATATGTACAAGATACGACGGATGCTTCGTAGATGGAATGAATTCATCTTCCGTTCGTGTCTTGTCTTAGTGGTCCAGGTTTCACTACCATACAGTAAGGCATTTAGTACGCACGCGCTGTATAATATCATCTTTGATTTTACACTCAGCGTGCGGTTACCCCAAACACGAGAGTTCAATCGAGACAGAATGACAGCTGCTCTGCCAATCCGCTTATCAATCTCCGTGTCTAGCGAGAGGTTATCCGCAATTTTTGAACCAAGGCATGTGAACTAATGTACTGATTCAAGCTGACAGTCTCCAACAGTTATGATTGGTGGCGATACAGTCCCTTGACCAAGGACTTTGGTCTTGCTCATGCTGATTGTTAGACCAAAGTTTTTGCATGCCGACGAAAAACAGTCCATTAGAGACTGAATGTGCTTTTGGGAGTGAGCAATAAAGGCTGCATCGTCGGCAAACAGCAAGTCACCGATACGCACTTTTGTGCCTTGGTTTGTGCTCTCAACCGGTTCGGGTTGAAATGCTTGCCATCACTTCGCGTGCGTAAGTAAATACCTTCTGTCTTCGTCCTGAAAGCGTGCTTCAGAAGCAGAGGAAAGAAAATGCTGAACAGCGTGGAGCAAGAACAGATCCTTGTTTGACGCATCGGCGAATTTCAAAGGCTTCTGAGCTGAAACCGTTCAAATGGACTGAGCCCTTCATGCCTGAGTGGAACGAAATAACGAGCTTGGGCAGCCTTGGAAGCAGCCTATCAAATCAAGCATTTTGAAAAGACCCTCCCCTCTGACGTAGTCGAATGCCTTCGTTAAACCAATAAAAACAGCGTATAATGGCATACGCTGTTCCCGACTCTTTTCTTGAAGTTGTCTCAAGGAGATGATCGTGTCAACGGTTGATCTTTCCTTGCGGAAGGCTTATTGAGAGTTGGAGTAAATTCTATTAGCTAAAACTTTCAGCCGGATCTGTAAGACTTTAGCAAACAATTTGGGTACAACATCCAGAAGGGAGATTCCTCTGTAATTGTTGCAGTCGTCTCTATCTCCTTTATTCTTAAATGGCGTGATGATCTTTGTGTATCGCATCTCTTGTGGGACACACTCCTGCCAGCACTGATGAAGCAAATGGTGAAGAGGTTGTAATAATGCTTCTCTACAGCATTTGATGGGTTCCCAAGGTTGTCACAGCCGGGTGTGGTGGTGGGATAAGCTCCCGCTACCTACAAAATGCTCCCATACGGCGCGCGTCTCAAATAGTCTCTGACAATCGAACCCAAACTCCTGGCCTGCCCGTGGCGGAAATGCTTCTACTGACAGGAGAAGGGGCGAAGGCGGGTGACTGGCGCCTCAAAACCAGTTCGCTTCGGGTAGATGGAGCTCGTCAGCCTGGGAGGGCAGTCCATCTAGGGGATGGAAACCCTGATTCCAAACCTCCGCTTCCTGCGGATTACACAATCACAATACTCCGCCGAGGACGGTCCCAAGCCCGTCTGCAAAAGGAGGAGGGTTAGACGCGGGGTCAGCAACCCCACTCTGTAAAAACCTCAAACCGCTACTGAAACCAAAGCAACATGTCATACCAAAGTAACATCTCCATGCTTGAATCGAGAAGAAACCTCATCTGAGGTAAAAATGAAGCAGACTGGTGAAAGCCCACCGGAAGCCAGTCAGCAGATGAATCTTCTGTCGATGAAAGCAACAACGAAGATTGCCACATGGAACGTCCGTACGATGTATGAGACCGGAAAGGCTGCACAGGTCGCGAAAGAAATCTACAATAATTACCTTCGTCGAATTATTGGGGTAAAATGGCCAGAAAAGATGAGGAATAAAAACCAGTGGCAAATTGCTGCTGAGGACCCGATCGCCCGGCAGATCAGTAGAAGAATGTGGAGATGGGTTGGGCACACACGCGTCATGCTCTGGAATGGAACCCAAGCGGAAAGAGACGGGTCGGACGCCCAAGGCTATCTTGGAGGCGCTCATGTGAAGAGGAAATCCGCAAGTGTGGACTTAACTGGAATAACATCAAACCAGCTGCTATGGACAGACCAAACTAGATACAAGTTACGAGGCCCTATGTTCCTCCAGGAACTCAAGGGAATAAGTCAAGTCACAGCATTTGATGAGCTCAGGTGGAATTCCGTCTTCACCAGGGGCCTTCCCGTTCGCTAAGCGGTCGATTGCCCTATTGAGCTCATCAAGAGTGTGGGAGTATCTAGATATTCAATAGTCGGCAACCGCTTGACATTTTCAAGTACATGTGGTAAAACCGTACTGTCCCTAGAGTAAAGCGAGGAGAAGTGCTCTACCCATTTTTCCATCTGCTGAGTTTTGTCCACAATCGGGTAACCAGATACAGACTTAATGGGAGCCGTTTTAAGTTTCCTTGGACTAATGGCTCTCTTGATTCCACATTACATACCGTGAAAATTTCCAGTATCCGCAGCTTTTTGGATATTGAGGTTAATTTCAGACCAATAGTCATTGCAGTCTGTTGGACCTTATTTCTAGCTGCTCCTAAAAGTCGTAAGTTTTCATCTGTCGGCATACCTTTGAACCTCAAGAATGCTGACCGTTTCTAATCCAACTCAGCAGTCATCTCAGAAGCTTTTGCTTCGAACCAGTCGTTCGTTCGAGCTTTTTTCGGACCGAAAGTGGAAAGTGCGACTCGGCATATGCAGCTTTTTATCGATTCCCAGTTTTCTGAAGCCGATTCGAGTGGGGTTGTCTTGCTGAACTCGGTTGTGAAGGCTTTTGCAAATCGCATAGCTAGATTAGGTTAGCACATGCAGGTGAAGTCAATCCTAGGCTTACCAGACAATTTGGTGCTGTGAAATCTCGTGTTGAAAAACTTCAGTTTTGCACAGACCAGCGAATGTTTAGTGTGACAGCCTGCGCTTTGATATGATCTGGTGAGAAGTACGCTTCATATATTAGTGCGCCTAACAAGAATAAGATCAAGCTGATGCCAATGCTTAGAGCGAGGATATTTCCAAGAGAACTTATGCTGTGGTTTTGTTTGAAAGAAGGTGTTACTGACACAAAGATTGAACTGTGTGCATAATTCTAAAAGGCGTTGTCTATTTTCATTGGTTTTACCTATACCGAACCTCCCGAGACAGTTTTGCCATGTCTCGTAATGTGCACCAACTCTAGCATGGTAATCACCCAATATCACTACACAGTTTCTTTGTTGCACGTTTTCGAGGACTGTTGCGAGGTTGTGATAAATAGCGTCTTTTTCGCAGAGAGCGTCGGTGCATAAACGTTTACCAGCGTAATGGTACCAGTAATGCACTTCAGATTTAGAGTCTAAATCCGTTCACTCCCGCTGCTGCTCGGTTCTGTTGCTTTTAGTAGGTCGTTTCGGACGCAAACCCAACTCCATGCAGTCGAGGCTCATCGGAACCCCTTTCTTTCCAAAAAAATGTGTAGTCTGTTAGTATACCAGTGTCTGGTAATCGCGTCTCTTGCAGGACAGCCACGTCGACATTCAGTCTCTTTAGCTCATTGTTAACCACAGCAGATTTTCTTACGCCTCTGATATTCGAGACGTCGTCTTGAAATCCAGGAAGCATGGACCGGACGTTCCAGGGTCCCAGTTTCAGAAATGACTTTTGATTTTTTAGTTCGTTTCGCTGGTTTGGAAACAGCAGTCTGCTCGTCGGTTGATTCCTAATCCTCATGCACCCAATGAGGATAACAGACCGTGGCAAGACGGCACCATATTGGCTGGGGGCTGCCCACCTTAAGGCGGGCGGTAGCCGTCCAATGAGACATTAAAGTCTCTCCCACCGTTGGAAGCAGCCCAAGGCGCTGAGCTCTACGCCAATAGAGCTGCAGCTTTCAACCGGTATCTGCTGCTTACCGTGTTCTTATCCGCAGTAGCGGAATTGAGTGTCCTCTCCATTGGTGCGTTGTGATGTACGCCAGGGCAGTTCAGAGTGGAGAACTAGCTGTTGCCCAAGCAGCAAGTGCTCCCTCTCCGCGGCACCAACGGAACTAAAGGAACAGCTATGCTGATACGTTTGGACAATTATGCTGTCGCAAGAGTTGGCAGGGCGAACCTGAATGAAACTTCGGACTGCCTAACGGGACTTCGGCTCCCGATTTTTCATGGATGTTGACTCCTAAAGCCTTTTCCATGATTGGATGTAGCCACAAGGCAGTGAAGGTTTGAGATAGAGGTTTTCCTTCCCCCAGGTGGACTGCCTTCATGGACTTACGAGCGCCACCTTCCCGAAGCATGCTGGTTTTGAGGCGCCAGTCTGTCGCCTTCGCCCTTTCTCCTGTCAGTAGTAGCAGTTCCGCCGGGTCACACAGTACCACGCGTGCAGGCCAGGAGCTGGACTTGGTTGTCAGAGGCTACATGAGACGCGTGACATTGGGGAATTCATGGAATTGGGAGCTTATCCCCAAAACCGCCCCGGCTTTGACAACCTTGGAACCAGGCTATGTGAGTGGTATGTAAGTATAGTGGGGTAGATCGGAATGGCGAAAGATAAACAAGAGTCACTCGAAAGTTGATTGCCATAGGTGTTTGTCTAAGCGTTGTTTAAACTAGAATAGTGACTCTGCACATACCACCTCCGACGGGAGAGCGTTCCAGACACGGCATATGCGAAGGGGTAGGAATTACCTTCGACTGTTCAATCGGCTGGTCTGATGAGCAATCTTGAGATTGTGCTAACGATGATTACGTCGAATAAATAAAGGCATCAAGGACTTGCAAGGGTCTGATTCTCTGTGAGAATGCGAAAGGTCAAAAGCAAATCTCCGCGGAGTCGGTAGCGGATTGAGAAGAGGTCGCTATACTGCTGCCGTTCTTCGTAGGACATGTTTTGAAGGCTGTTGATAAGCTTTGTTGCTCGCCGTTGGGGCTGTTCGAAGGCGTTCATGTCTTGTTGGAGCCACGGATGCCACGCACTGACTGCATAATCGAGCGGGGGCGGATGTAAGCGGACAGTAGCTGTGGGAAGAGTCGTCGGTCATAGCGTCTGAAAAGTCGCCTCAGAAGACCAACTCTGTGGTTTTCGTGGCTTCCTGCGCATGTCGCTCTGGCTGTAGCTCGTCACTCAGTGGTAAGCGTAACGAACAGAGTGTCGAATGGCCAGAATTTGGCATTTTGTTGAGTTGAACGGTAAAATGTGTTCTAATGACCACTGGTAGAGGCGGTCGAGGTTATGTTTCAGGATTTGATGATCTTCGAAGCCGGATATACGACGCCAAACCTTGAGGTCATCCGCGAAGAGTAAAAACGAGCTTGATAAGATCATGCAGATATTATTGATGATTTTCTCGATTGGCGACTCTGCCACATATCGTCCTGTGCAAACTGCACTGAACTGAACTGAACTTGAACTTGAAAGTCAGCGCACATTTAAAATATAATTAATGCATTTTCGCTATCGCAGCAATTAATGAAGCAATAATTTCACAGAGAATTTTTGTACATTTCACGGCCAAAAGACTATCGGAATAACTTACATTATTCATAATGCGTAATTTTTCTTCTTATTATTTATCAATAGATGATTTTGATGTTCCGGATGAATTGCAAAGTGTATTATACACTGACAGATTTGTTCTCACATCGGAATATGGGAAAGGTAAATCTTGTTTACGTTATTTTGTATATATGAATTTATCAAATGTGGCTTTCGAAATCATGTTTCATTGATTCTAAAACAATCATCATTTATATTCAGTTCAGTTCAGTTCAGTTGCACAGGACAGTAAGTGGCGAACGAGCCAATCGAGCGTCCAGAATTTATTCCGGTGAAAAGCTACAGAGAAGCAACCACCACTGCCAAAGCGTTTATTCTTATTGTGATTTGGATATCCTCGACGATCGCGATGACAAAGGATTATCCTGGTTGTATTTAGGAAGCACCTCGTTATGAATGATGCTGGAAAGATAAGAAAACATTTCTCTTTACCAGTACGGTGAGAGGTCAGCTAAAGAAGAGTTGTGTATCAAACAAACAGAACGTTAGCATGATACCGGGAATGACTTTACAAACAAACACACGCTCACGGCTAATAATAACTAAAAGTTGAAACATAAGAATAACCCGATGCTTCCTAATTTTCTGGTTTCATGATGTGGATTAGACTAAATGTAATCTAATTTATACATCAGAATAAGATGAATTAGAAATATTAAAATAAACAATAAAGTAAAGCATTCAAGCAATTAGGTATGCAGGTTTAGATGAAATCATGTGTTCCTAAAATATTACATTTGTATTCAATCTAATGAGATATGATGCAGAATTAATGCCGCGTTTGAGTAGCAAGCAAACATTGGTAATCTTAGCTGAACTTAAACGGAAAAATTCAAATTCAGTAATAATATCTGCATCGTTTGCTCGGCTTTTGTTTATTCCATGGTTAAGTCAAGCTTATTCAAATGAAAATTATTAACTGGAATATTTTGCATTATAGAGCGGAATGAATATAACGTTTTCGCTAACGATGATGAAAGAAACCAGTGGACTAACTTTATGAAGTTATACGAGGAACATGACCATTCTCGGCAGACGCTTTGTCGCCAAATGAGGCCATTCGTCATGCGAGGATACCGAGACAATAGAGTTGTTTTACAAATGAGCAGATTTCGCGGCTGTTACGCAAATCTGTGTTGCAAGTGTCCACATGTATGTTGAAGTTTCAAATATCACCTGACAATATTTTAACACCCATGTGGTTTATCAGTAGATTATTCACCTTCACAAATAATATTCTATGAAGCAATTCAATGGACTTACAACGTTTATAATCAATCCTTTGTCAAAACGGTAATGGTTTATCAGCCACATTTTTTATCTTACTTCTTTGGGATGCACGGAATATATAAAACATCAATCGTATACATGTGTGAATGGGGTTTTTATTTATTTTTATAATAACATTATAGGTAATGTATACAACACTTACTTAAATTTGTGAAGCGACTAGTTATTCATCATAGAATAAAATGTGAATCTAATTTGTCCACCTCAGTTGAAATTTTTGAATTTTAATCACAAGTTATATGACTGATTTTAGCTATAATATATGACCACTGCTCATTATGTTAACAGCGGACATTTTATGCATCTATGACATAAAACAACGCCACAATAATGCCTCAAATTCAAATGATTGCACTTTCAGGATATTGTACGCGAGACTTTACAGCAATGGGTTAGATGTTCTCCCAAACAAAAATTTTAATTCATAAACAAATTGGATGTGTAATAGTGAAATAAGCAATCAGAACGCATAAGAATTTGATTGCAATCGGTTAGAGAAAGTATCAGTAATGTTTTGATTCTGACACTTTTGTTTTGCGCTAAGCTCGAACAAAAGGTGATGGGTTGACTACTACTTAGTCATGTTCCCTTGTCGTGACTAACACCCTTAGTCTGACGAAGCTTCTGTGTTAAAAGTAAAGCGTTACCCAAAAACTGCTCTAACCTATTGCACTACAATTTCTTTGCATTATAGATACACCATCCGTCCAAAAATATTAAAATCGATTTCTAGTCAGAACGTTTTAAACCAACAAAACAATACGCTCATACACAATATAAGAGCTGGTATCGATATAAAACAGAAGAAAGTGAAACCCGAGTCGCTGAAGGACTAAAAGATAATTTCAAGTATGACCACTTGTTTATAAAACGGTACTTAATGGTAAATATCACTTGGCTATGGAAAATTTCAAGCCAAATATGTTCAAAGTTGGGAAGTCTATAAATGTACAGTTTCATAATCATTTGCCTGAAAATGAAATAGAAGTAAACAATAGTGCAAAAACAAATACTACTACTATTAATAACAATATTACTATTGATAATATTTGATTAATAATTTATCAATAATAATATTAATTATCCCGAAGGATTTGGCCAATTATAAATCCGTATGCTTGAGTTAGTGGGTATCGATGTGATAAATATTTGACGAACTCGTGTGATGACTGAAATAAAGCTTGATTGAATTTGATTTTATTCGTTGTCAGTTGTCGTCGGCTCATGCAATTAAAATTGTAATAATGGATAATATAACCCATTACATAAGATTAGCTTAGTGACAAAATATTATTAGTCGGAACAAATTTTCCTTGATTCGTTTAGCAAAATTATCAGTAATTGTTGCCAAACAGATCATCATATAGTGAATCCTTAAGCTTTATCACCACCGTCGATTAAATTTCCTGATAAATACACAATGAAGTTTAAGCAACGGACAATATTGGTTCTGTCATCCAACTAGTTCTTTTGATACTCAATTCAACATTGCAAAGATACCGAATTTTCATAGAAAACAATAAGGTTCCGAAAGTTCAATAAATTCAAGAAAAAAGAAAGATGAATTTATTCACGTACACGAATTTTCAGCAATTAATTTAATTTTTCCACAAAATTGAGAAAAAATGAAATGTATAAAATCACAAAAGCTTGATAAAGGGAAAGCGCCTAACATTAAAGACTTTTCGTTGCCTGAGATACTGTCAGGTTGTCCAGGCATAGACATACGTGAGAACGAAATGAGAAAATGAAGTTGGAAAAATGACGAAGAGCTCTCAATATTACTCATAACATTGTCAGGCATATCTTCAACTTGGAATCAACCATTAGTTGGTTAAACATGTATCGACCCAGATATGAAACAATAGAGTTTTCGAGTTCATTAGTGCTCGTAGTAATTTAGCCAATTGAACAACTTTTCAGTGATACTGAATATGTCAAGATTCTGTAGTAAGAAATAAATTTATGGCTTAAGGTTGAGAAACGGTATATAAAATATGTATTAAATGCATCACCGTTACATTTCAAAATCACCATACGATGGCTGTTTCGTAATAAATAAAACTTGCTTTGTCATTTACTCTTGGGTTTTTAAGGTTTAATCAATACCTCGTTAAAAACGTGGTTAAACGCCAGTTAAAACGTTTAAAAATACTATCATTTATCTTTGCAAATATATCTTAGAACAGAAATGGTAGATTGGTTTGTATTAAACAATAAAACGCAAGGTGCGTAATCAATATGTGAATTTGTATTGACATATCGTGGTTTGTTACATCGCACGTAATATAAATTATTCACGTGATCAACAATTGCTCGATTCACGCATTTTGTGAAGATCAAAATACCGGAGGATTCTCTTGTACCAAATAAGGGTAGATAGCTAGATTCTTGCGGCAGTATCTTAGCGTTTCTGCACTTGAAATCTATTTGGAGCGATGGGGTTCAATTTACTTAAACTATCTAAAAACTTTATAAAATTGCAAATTTTGTGATGTCGTGCAGTTTGATTGGTTCAAGATATAATGGATCAACGAAATCTCTCAGTAATAATATGTGATAATGATCTACACAATTTCAACAATCTCTCAAAGTCATAGCTCGTTTATGCTAAAGATTTATTAAACTTGAAAATATTTATAAATTTCTCAGGAAGTGTGGAGCTGAGTCAAAAATATGTAGTATAAAAGATGATAATGATGAAGATTAGTTTTATCAACAAATCAAAAACTAAATTCAAATAGTGCAAAGAGTTGAAAGCGTGTTGTTGAGAGCACGTCGACCAGATGTTCACGTTATGCTGACTATGATGAGAAACCATATTGAGTGTTAACTGAAATCGTCACAGGCTCAGGCTTAGTAAGATCGAGGGCTTATTCCGAACTCGCAGGAAGATTTCACAAAGTTCTCTATAGATTAAGTATAGTTTGTGATAAGAAATGTTAAATTTTGCAGCGGCTGTTGTGCGTCTGACAAGTTTTGCATTTACACTCGAAAACTGGTGCCAATCTTCTTGCCACAACCCGAAGAAGACACCACGATCAAGTTTAGTAAGCTTTAACTAATGACGTATTATGATGATATGTTAACACAAATG
>JACCGJ010007640.1:0-11943 GCA_013407085.1 Atriophallophorus winterbourni
TCGTCTTAAGGGTGAGCCATTCAAGATACTACGCGACCTATCTCCTGAAGATAGAATCAAAATGAAAACAGCTACCCAAGAATTGCGAGCACGCAGGGAAGCTGGCGAGGTTGATCTCCATATTGTGGATTTTCGAGTAGTGAGGAGGAGGCCGCACATTCGTTGGAAGCCGCTGTCAATTCAACCCTAGTTAATCATTCTGTGAAGCGATTTCGAGTATTGCTTTTCAATGCGAGAAGTCTACGCAATAAACTTGATGAGGTTAGTGAAATTGCCTGTCGGCGACAGCCAGATATCATTGCTGTTACGGAATCGTGGTTGACAATGGATATATCTGATATGGAGTGCGCACTACCACATTATACGCTTTCAGAAGTGACAGAGTAGCTTCGAGATCTGCCGGTGGCGTTGCCGTATACTTCAAAGAGCACCTGATTGTGGAAGTATTGGAAAGGTTTCAAAATGATGCTGGAAATGCCGAAAGCCTCTGGTGTAAGGTGAAGTCTATCTCTGGAGCTGCATCACTTGGGGTCATTTACCGCTCACCTGGCGCTTACGTTCCGGTGTTATGTGATCAAATCAAACGGTATGGTATCACTGGTGACTGTATCGTTCTTGGAGACCTGAATGCTCCTGATATAAACTGGGCGGATTTAGTTTCGAGGGGTGAACCGTTCCAACGAGAATTCCTAGATACGGTTTTGGAGCTGAATCTGGTGCAGAATGTAAACAATCCTACGAGGATGTGCGTCGGGCAAGTTCCTTCGATATTGGATTTAGTGGTCACACCTAGATTCTCTGATGTTACGAATCTGTTTATTGAGACCCCCATTGGCTGCAGCGATCACTGTTCTTTATGGTTCGTTTGGAATCGGGGTCTTCAACCGAGAATACGTACGCATGCCCGGAGAAACTACTGGAAATTAGACACAAAGAGTCTAATCACGACTGCAAACTCGATGGACTGGTCACTCCCTCTATCAACGAATGTTGATATCTGTTGTTTGGACTTTTTGGGTAAAATAAGATCGCTTGAAAATCATGCCCCATGGATGAATGGAAGATCCCCCGCTAAGGGACCGCCGTGGTTTGATAACGTTATCCGTAAATACATGAAGGTAAGAAAGCGGTTATGGCGGAAGTTTTGTTCTAGTGGATGCACTGATGACTAGGTAACCTACAAAGTTATCCGCAACAAGTGCACCTACCTCAAAAGAGAAAAAAGGCAGAACTATGAAACTCGCTTGGTGGACGAAGCCAACTCGATGCCGAAACGCTTGTTTGCGTACATGAGACGTAGAACGAAAGCTTCTCAACAAGTACCTTGCTTGAAATCTATGGGAGGTTCGACTGAACATGAAGATGAACGTAAAGCAGTTCTTCTCGCAGCTCAGTACAATTCGGTTTACACAGAGGAGACGTTTCCCATTCCTCTGCTTCATGAGAGCAACGCCGAAATGCCGGCTATCTCGATCTCGCCAGAGATGGTGCAGTATTTGCTAGAACGACTCGATGTACACTCAGCACCTGGCCCGGACGATATACACCCGATGCTTTTGAAGGTATTGTCGAGTATCATACATAAACCACTGGCGCTAATCTTCAATTTATCCCTGAGGTATGGTAGGTTACCTAAAGATTGGAAGTACGGCATTGTCAAACCAATGTATAGGGCCGTGTAACCAGTGATCCGGCTAACTACCGACCGGTTACCCTCACTTCGGTAGTTGTGAAGACTCTGGAACGACTGCTGAAGAAACAGATTGAAGATTTTCTCCTTACAACCAGTCAGTTAACATCTGCTCAACATGGTTTTACGGCAAGACGATCATGCTCTTCCAATCTGATCACTGCTCGCGAGCACTGGTGTGCTGAACTTGATCTGGGTCACCCGGTAGTCACTGCCTTCATTGACTTCAGTAAGGCTTTTGACCGTGTTCCATTTCAACGTCTATTGCTCAAGCTCCGTGCTCGTGGTGTAAAGGGACCGGTTCTGACTTGGATTGAAGACTTCCTTGTTGACCGTTATACACAGGTCGAGGTTAACGGAGTCAAATCGCAGGTTACACGTCCAACTTCCGGGGTTCCGCAAGGATCTGTTCCCGGCCCGTTACTTTTTAAAGTATATGTTAATGACCTCCCCGACTCATTAAATATGAATTGTCTACTTTTCGCGGATGATCTGAAAGTTTGGGGTACAGTAAGCTCTTCTACTGATAATACCATTTTTTAGAACGAATTGAACAAATTGCTTGATTGGACGGTAAAATGGCTGCTTCCTGTAAACCGACAGAAATGCGCTGTAATGCTTTTGAGGCCAAGCACGCCTGAAGGTGCGTACTTCCTCGGGGATCATCAACTGAAGTGGGTTGATACTGAACGTGACCTGGGTACAATTGTAACTCGGACGCTTAAATCGAAGAAGGATACGAACAGAAAAGCTGCTGCTGCAAACCGCGCATGGTGGGCTATTAGTCGGTCTTTTTCGGTGATTACTCCACAGATGTTTCGCATTCTTTATTCCACATACGTGAGACAAGTTTTGGAATATGGTTTGACAGCCACCTATCCTCAAACTAAGGGAGAACGTGACCAGTTGGAAAAATTGCAAAGGCGGGCGACGAAACGAGTACAAGGATTGAAATCAATTCCTTATGTGGAGAGAGTTCAACGCCTCAAACTCATGTCGCTCAGTATTCGGCGTGTGCGCTACGACCTGCTGCTAACTCGTCGCATACTACTGGGAGCTTATGGTGACGAGCTGCGCGAGTTTTTCCCTCTCGTGACGGACTCAAAAACCCGTGGCCATGCTCTAAAGCTTCAAAAGCGAAAGACACTACGCCTACCTCAGGGATTCACGCTCTCAACAAGAATTGTTAACTTGTGGAATGCGCTTCCGGAAGAGGTTATCTCAGCGAGCTCTGAAAACCAATTCAAGCAACTTTTAGATAAGGTTTTGCCTGTAATCACGGCGAAGCTGAACAACACCGGACAGGATTTCTTCAACTGAGGTTCTCCTGGACTAGGTTGCTGATATTAAGAGATGCGGCTTACAAGGGCTTGACCCCCTGTCGTCTATCAAGAAGAAGAAGAAGAAGAACAATCGCGAACACTTTTTCAAGGTCACTTCATAAAAGGAATTTTACGTTCAAGTTCAAGTTCAAGTTCAAGTTGCACAGGGCTGAACAAAAATAAAGGTAAACAGTATTTAAAAAAGATACTGGCATTGTGAGAACGAAAAATTTAATGATGTTCCAGAAACACTGTAGTTCATTTATCCTACTGTCTCTACTTGATAAGTGAAAAGAGCACGAAACCGGTCGTGGTGTGTTTGTGTGTGATGGAGATGCATGCAAATGAACTTTTTAATGTATAGCGTTCACCAATGTTGTGTGATGTTCTGCGTTGTGTTTTTCCGATATTTTTGTTTTATTAATTCGCGATAAATTAGTCTATAATGAATAAGAAATGTTTTCTTGTATGGTAGACGAAAGGAATTGATTTCACTAGGTTAGGTCTCTGGTGGTTAGTTTTATTTGGGTGTTGGTTGAGAAGATATTCTAGAAATTAAATACTGGGAATCCTTAGAGTTTTCTCACGAATGTTGTGAAAATTAATTTGATATAAATACCCAAGTACGACCTTATTACAAATATCATCATCTATGTTGAGAATATCACG
Source organism: Atriophallophorus winterbourni (assembly GCA_013407085.1). Lineage (NCBI taxonomy): Eukaryota > Metazoa > Platyhelminthes > Trematoda > Plagiorchiida > Microphallidae > Atriophallophorus > Atriophallophorus winterbourni. Next base: position 3,682 of record JACCGJ010007640.1, read on the forward strand.
TATTGATCTGTGATAAGGAAAGAAGCCGGATTTGATTTTAATTTTGTAAAGTGATCTTATATATTTTTAGCCAAGTAAAAATTGTTCCTCACTTTAGTACTAAACCCTGGTAATTTAATAGTTTTATCACTGTTTTTCAAGTTATACTCAAAAAAAGCCATATATGAATATTCGAACTTATATTATATTATCCGTTGACAGTATTCTAAAGAATAATTTGAGGTTATGCTTGAGTCTTCAAAACAATAACGGATCAAGGTTCTGCTGTATACATCTTTCTCGATAAGGCTGTTTGGTGTTATAACCAATTATGGATGTTTGAAGAAGAACGGGTTGTTTCGTTTATTTATATATGTTATAATTCACAAGTAAGCACAAAGCACTTATTCCCGAAAGAACAGCAAGAACAAACGACCGGAACTAGTGAACGAAACCAGTGTTATATTATCGATGGACAAAGTTTGAAAGCGTGGCGCGTGAGTGAGTGAGTGATCGAACGGAAATCAATAAGTCAACGCACACAGCGGACAGGTCTATGCAGCGTAGACACAACACCACTCTCCCCTTTACTGTTCGAGCCAATCCGCCACGCTTGGTAGTGGTCGACGGGTTTACGTACCCTGAGCGTTCTTCGCAATTGGCTATACCCTCCAGCTTGTGGTTGCTGCGTTGCTCTGTCACATACGGGCAGTTGTAATGGCCGATCCCCGGAAGCCCTATAGACGCGTCTGGCATTAACTTTTGTACCATCCTCTAATTCGTAAGTGCCGGGTGTACACACAGTTTTTATTTTCGTGGGTGCTTTGAAAGCGCTCTCCCCCTTGAACCAATTTTGTTTTTTAACGCGCACAGTTGAACCAGGTTCATAAGAGCGACCCCTCCGTGGTGAACCATAAGATCTAGATCGTGACCTCGAGCGAGACCCGTATGGCCTCTCTTCGCGAACGCGAATGTACGACGATTCACCCTCATGAGAACGGAACTTCGAATCGTCAAGACGCTTAATTGCATATTTCATATCTTCGTAACGCATAAATTTCACAACACCAGTGCCATCACGGAAAATATCAGCGTATCCAACATCACCAGCCTCCCGCTTGTGATCCTTAAGATCCTGCCAGCTTCCAGTTGGAGGTAATCCACTAACAACGACACGAAATTCCGACCACCGTGATGGACCACTTCCACCACCACCCCGACCAAATCCACGTCGACTGGAATTAAATCCGCCACCATTGAAACGACCACCACCAGCGCGGGGAAACTCAACGCGAAGGCCGTAACCATCAAAATTATAACCGTCCCGACCACGAACGGCATCCGAAGCATCCAACTCGTCCTCGAACTCGATAAAAGCAAATGGCGGTCCACGGCGTGATTTGAGATCAATCTCGGCTATAGGACCATACTTTGAAAAAAGGCTTTCAACATCACGCGTCTTCACATCCGGGGGAAGGTTGCCAACGTACATCTTGTAAGTCTGTCTAGCCATTGTAGAAATATTAAGCGGAGAGGTCACTTGCAGCGATACCATAGCATTTCGACCAAGTAACGGTTTGCTGTTAGTGTGTGACACGTAAACGGCAACAACGGATTTGAACTCCCTTTCCGGAAATAAGGGCACGTTAAGAAATCCCAGAATGGGCACGGGGTTTTTCGAGTAACTTCCAAAAACATAATTCGATGGTTGAATAGGGAATGACTGTAAATGCGTACAATAAAACTCGTACGGAACGATTGTTATTTGACAAGCTGAATCTAATTCCATAGGCAAAGTTATCATTCTGTCACCCAAGCAAAAATGTACTGTACGGATATCAGAAGAAGGTAATTTGGGTTCAATTGCAGAGCATGTAGTAAGTTCGTGACTAGAAATGCCATAAATATGTTCAGCTTTCGATGTTGCTGTATTAGAATCGACCATGTCTGTGTCACTTGTATAAACTTGAGAAACCGTTTGAGACCGACATACACGAGCAAAGTGACCGAGCTTACCACATTTGTTACACTTGCCTTTGCGAGCTTGGCAATATGGACTGTTCGCTAAATGTTGGTTACTACCACAACGGAAACAGCTCATGTCCGATGATTTCGAACGTTGAGCAGAAGCTGGCTTCACATGTGATATCTCAGAACTTGCATGAAAGAACGATTTATTCTGCTCCATGATATCAGTGCAGCACCGAGCAATCTCACGAACACGTTCCCAAGTAATTTTATTTGCATCCTCGGATAGAAGAATTTCCCGGAGTCTGCCGTCCGATAGGCCGGAAATGAATTGTTGTATTAGAAAGGTTTCTTCTACCTTCTTCGCGGGAACTGCATTGAATTCGCAAAGGCGGACTGCCGGGATCAACCGCGAAATATACGCATTTATGGTTCCGCAGGTTCCTGTCGAATTCGGGAAAATTTATACCGTGTGACAAACAAATTCACTCGGGAACCCCAATATTTATCCAGTGCAGTGAACACTTCGTTGATCGTTGCTTTGGTTCTCAGATTCTGGGCTTCGAAAAATCGTTGACCTTCACGTCCAAGGTATTGACGTAAGAAGACGATCTATTGTTCACAGGTCATCTTGATTGTTGGATTAAAAATTGTTATCATGTTAAGATAATCCTTGAAAGATAGTTTGAAATTCTGCCACTCTTCAGCAGTTGGACGAGCAGTAGGATCATCCAAAAGCGGATCGGGAGCACGAGCTGAGCTGAGCATGTCACAGGTTCAGTGAATCGCGACGCCAGTTGTTATATTCACAAGTAAGCACAAAGCACTTATTCCCGAAAGGACAGCAAGAACAAACGACCGGAACTAGTGAACGAAACCAATGTTATATTATCGATAGACAAAGTTTAAAAGCGTGGCGCGTGAGTGAGTGAGTGATTGATCGGAAATCAATAAGTCAACGCACACAGCGGACAGGTCTTTGCAGCGTAGACACAACACTGTTGTTAACGCTTTGGAAGTAGATCACGGAATTGTTCTAAGCCATGCTTATTTCAGAAAGTGGAAAACTCGAATGCTAGGTCGTGATGGCGACCGCGAAGACTGGCATTTGTCACAAGGGTATCCTGTTTTATTTACGAGATGTTAATACAAACATGAAGTTCCTCGTCGATACTGGAACTTAGAGAAGCGTGATAACTCAACGGTCACAGGACAGAAACGGATTATCCAGTATCGTGTTGCGCGCAGTTAAAGGTACAGCTATACGCACATACGGTAAAAGACTCCTCATCTTCAATTTAGGCCCTCGGTGACATATCAATAGGGTTTTCACTATAGCCGGTACTCCTAGTCTTATACTGGGCTTGGATATATTCCAACACCACAGTATTGTGGTAGACTTTAGTCGGCGCAAACTGATAGATGAGGTAACGAACCTGCGGAGATTATAGACTTCGAATAAGCTCACGAAACCGGATAGCTATCCGATCCCGCATTTGCATGTGTTCTCCATTTCCCTGCATCATGAACGAGTATTCAGCAAGACAGATCTTGTTCATGCGTATCACCGAAATCCGGTTCACCCAGCGGACGTGCGAAAATCTCTAGTGACCATACAATTGTGTCTCTTCAAGTTTATCACGCATGCCCTTAGAATGGACCAGGTTACGCATGGACTGGATTTCGTCTTCGTCTACATCGACGACATTCTGGTTGCTAGTCGTTCCCAAGAGGAAAACACGCAACACCTCAAACAACTGTTCAAACGCTTACGTCATTACGGGGCGGTCATCAATCGCTGCAAGACGCAATGCGGACAGGAATCCTTCGATTTTCTTAGTCATCACGTCAACTCTGAGTGTATTAAACCCCTAAGCGACAAACGTGACGCCATTAGAAGATTTCCACAGCGTGGCACACTCTCACTAAGCGAAGCAGGTTTGTTGGTATGATCAACTACTATTGCTGCTTCACCACAATGTGTTCACATCCATGTAAACTCATAAGGGACCTACTGAAATTGGACAAAAAGCAGTTCCGAATGGACGAGTAAGGTGAACATTCTTTCAAGAATATCAAGCAGGAATTGGTCAAAATGGCGTAGCTAGCACGCGTCAATCCACAAAGCACACTCGTACTATCAACAGATGCACCTGTGTCGCTGTCACTGGCGTGCTGCAACAGAGAATAACAGCAAATTAGTACCAGTCGCATCCTTCGTAAAGAGGCTACAACCCACAGAGCAAAATTATAGCACGTTTGGTAGCGACATTCTGGCGGTGTATCTGAGTATTAGTCACTTCCATCACTTATTGGAAGGATGTGAATTCGAGATACCCACAGATTGACGGCCATTGACCTACGCGCTATTTTCTGTGTTTGACAAGTGCAATCCAAGTCAAATACGACCATTGGACTACATCGTCATTATCTGTCCCCACTGTTTCGGATAATTCATCAGCGATCATTTTAAAATAATAAAATCTCGATCAAGTGGCGTACTTGTAAATACTTCGCCGCAGCAGTAAGCAGTTATTTTTTATTAGTTGTAAATATAACCAATATATATTGGTCGCAACACTGCGGAAACATAATTTCAACCTAGACTTACAATGGAAGTTACGACACTTTATACTTTAAACGTTATTATCGCTAAATGCAAAAACAACTTTGCAACATCGCAGTGATGTTTTTCTCCTGAGAAATCAGTTCATTTGCAAGTTGTAATTACGCACACACACACACAAATACTTCGACGTTTTCTATCTTTGTCACATAGAGCAGTTCTTGCGTGTGACCTTGAAGAAGAATGTCCTAACGTAAATGGAAAGCTGTGTGCTAAAACGAACCTCACTTGAGCAACAAAAACAAAATGCGTTATTGCGTTGCAGCTAACGATTTTCTTCAAATATCTCACCACCTAAACTGAATATTAAAAATAAATTAATCCACCAATATATTTTTGATGCTCGCACCCTCATCCCAAACACATCACTTTCGGATTCTAGCTGTTTGCCGTCATCAGGTGGCAACAGTAAGATCAGGTTCAGTGATCTCTAAAACAGTGTTATAGTGGTAACCAATAAGTATACTTGTATTCCACTTTTAAATAGGTTTCTAAAAATGAACCACGATGATCAAATACAAAATCACATAGTGATTTTTGATTAAGCACTCAAGGCGCTTATAAACGACCAATGTATTTTGATGCTTATATCACATCGCGACCGGTTTCGTGCTGTTTGCACTCATCAGTTAGGGACAGTAGGATCAGCATCCGCATGTGCTCGAAACAGTGGAAGGAAGGGGAGTATCACATGGAAGTCAATTTTGGTCAAATGTCATTCACCGTAGTAACGTCTAATATGTTATCCATCGAAGCTTCGTGGACATACAATCTGACGTGAACACGTCAACTCCGCGATTTTCAAACACGTGTCGATTGTCCTTCAGTTTCACCATTCCAACGTCAACGGCATTTTCCGATGAATGCCTCTACAATAGAGGAAGTCAATTTGCTAAATGCGTTTATTGCACATATGAAAAAATACTACACATCACACAATAATGTTATATTATCAAATCACGCTACCTTAACTCCGTCCATAACATGTCTCTACTGGTTGTCAATTTGATCTGAATTGTTAATCAATTTTGTGCCAAACGGTTCAAGTCAGGCCCACGTAACGTTGGGTTTCGTTGACCGACGTCGATGAATTACATATCGATCGATAACAACGGATATGGTACATCTTTTTATGTTTAAGTGTATGTGGTCGCTCGAACCGTTCTCATTTATTCCGAATTATTACTGGTTCGCGATTATAATCATCTGTCGCGTCGGTGTTTTTTGCTCATTGTGTACTTCCGAAGAACTCAGAACTCAGAACTCAGAAAATTCTATGGTAGAAAAAGCAGTGAGCGTAACAATAACCATAGGATGACAAGGTATATGGAATATATAAAAAATATAAAATATCTCAAAAATTAATAGGGACAGTCACATAACGCATGGTTCGTCATGAACTCATCGAGTTTGGAAGCGAAAATCTCAACAGATTCTGAGCGTGTGATTTCTTCAGGCAAATAGTTCTAAGTGAAACAAATTCTTACCGAGAAAAAATTACGACGTATATTTAATCGTGAAAGCGGAATGCTTAAAGCCTTTGAATGTGTTCGTGTTCGAGTAAGGCCATTGGGATTTAGCAAGTGTTTAAGGGGATGGTTTTCAGTATGCAGGATTTTGAATGTCAACAGGAAGTCACTACGTATCCGTCGTTGGGTAAAATCGTGTAGGTTCAGTTTTAACATTCGCTCTGTGAAAGGCGAATTTTCTGTACCGGGGGACCAACTTTGTAGCATGATGATAAATCCTGTTTAGTAGTTCGATATCCTTCCTCAGCCATGGTGCCCAGGCTAGGATGGAATATTCCATAACATGACGTATATACGTATTAATTACTCGGGGTAGAGTTTCGGGCGTAAAAATCCGGAATATACATTTTAGAAGACTCAAGATACGGAATGCTTTATTGTACACCATCCGGCAATAATGCCCAGGCTCAAGGTTAAACGAAACCCTGATACCAAGATCTTTTTCTGGTGGTGGTCCAGACGAGATCTTACGTGCCAAGCTGATACGTGTGGTGCAGAGATTTTCCAAGCTGCAGCATTTTACATTTCGCAGGGTTAAATGGTAACTCATTTAACTGGGACCAAAGAAATAAGGTCACAGTTCCCATTGTAATGCCATACAGTCATTAACAGACCTGACACGTTTCCATATTTTAATATCATCGGCAAATAGTATCAGGTTGCATCAAATATCCTTTACTATATCGTTCATATACACCAAGAATAGAAGAGGTCCAAGCACCGAGCCTTTCGGAACTCCACTCGTGACATCTATTTTTTAGATAAGGTGCTGCCAACACGAACTTGGACGTTTCTATCAGTAAGATAGTCTCTCATCCAATTCAGCAATATCCCCGTTATTCCATACGATTCGAGCTTTTTAATTGAGATGGGATGGTTGACTCTATCGAAAGTTTTGGAAATATATATGTAGTAAGCATGTACAGCCTTAACTTCGTCTAGTTCCTTGGTCCAATCCTCGAACGTTGTAAGAAGATTTGATAAACAGCATCGATCTCTTCGAAAACCGTGTTGTGCTGCGGTCAAAATATTTTGGTTTTCAAAATGTTCTCTTATGCGCGCAGTCACAATGATTTCCATTAATTCAGAGATCACCGGTCTATAGTTTGCTGTGTCTGAACGGCTTTTGTTGGCCTCCGTCGGTCGAGTTCGACCATGGATGTACATCACAATTGCATGAATTTCATGTTTTGCAGCTTTTTGAATGACTAAACAGTCCGATTCGGGAGGAACAATCTCTCTCGCACCGCTTGCAACGATAGTCAGAACTCTGTTGTATTGAACGGCTACCGCCTTTATAAACAGGAGTTATGATCCCTGCTTCCCATTGCGGTAATATTTTTCCTTCATTTAAGCTGAGATTGAATATGCGAGTGAGAGGAGCAGTCAAAGCGACGCGACACCTGCGAAGTATGGCGGGGGTAATTTTGCCTGCGCCAGGGGACATCTTTTCGTTTAGTTTACAAAGTTCCCGCCCAACCATGTATTCGTTGATAATCATTTCACTTAATAATTCGGAATGTGGCTAACTTGATGAAACTTGATATGGTATACAACGCTTGGGATTGAAGAAAAATGAGTAAAACTTTGCTAGAGCATCGGCGTTATCTTGGGCAGTGTGGGTCAATCCATGAGGTGTGAGTACAGAAAATACACCTGGTTTGATCTTTGATCGTTCATTTACTATCTTGTAGAGAAGCTTAGGATTCTTTTCCATTCTCTTAAGCAAGTTCCATTGGAATTGCATGCGATCTTCTCTTACAAGAGTCGTGACGTGATTCCGTATCTTACAGAATCGCTTCCAAGTTGCTTTCGTGCCAAACTTCTTATGAGTTACCCAAGACTCGCTTAACAGCTAACCATTTCTTAGTACTACTCCGAATAACAAACTGGTTGTTGAGGCTGCATTTGTGTCGTCCAAAAATCGAGTTTTCGTAAATCTTCGAATTGAGATAATTTAGAAACGAATTGTAATATGAGCCAGAATCCATGGAATCAAACACATGAGTGTGTGCATCCTGAAGTCTGATATTTAAGGATTCAAATTGTATTTTCCTTATGAGTTTCGTCTGTTCGCTCGATCGTTCCGCACTACATACATAATCAAACAAAAGCACAACATGATCACTCTTTCCCAATGGTGCCAGGTATTGTATATCC
>JACCGJ010007641.1:0-11954 GCA_013407085.1 Atriophallophorus winterbourni
TCCAGATAACAAGCGTGGATGCTAGCTCCTCCGTCAACCGCTTGGGTCCAGTCATTTAAAACCGTCAACAGGTTTGTCAAGCATGAGCGAGATTTACGAAAACCATGCTGTGCTACAGATAGCATATTTTGTGATTCCAGGTGAAGAACTATATTTTCTGTCACTATACGCTCTAGAACTTTGGATATCACAGAAAGTAGAGTGACAGGACGGTAGTTTGCCGGATCTGAACGTCTACCGCCTTTGTAGATAGGTGAAATTACCCCTGTCTTCCACTCTGTTGGCACCACTCCTTCAATTAGAGAATGTTTACACAATTCACACAAAGGTTCACACAGCTGCTGTTTGCAGGATTTTAGTATAGTCGGAGTGATTCCATCCGCTCCAGGGGATTTCTTAGGGTTCAGTCGACACAAATGTCGTTGTATAATCATTGGATTTATCTCGATCTCAGTCAGCTGTTGCGTCACTGTTGATGGCGGTAATTTTTCAGTCAATTGAATCGCTAACGGACTAAATACTTTAGCATAAAATGGAGCGAGAGCATCAGCTGTATCCTTTGCAGAGACTGTTAATCCATCGATTTGATGCGTGCTTATCACCAGATACCTGTCGCCGACGAAGATATCCCTAAAACAGCTATTACCACACCTTTTGGTCTTTTCGAATTTTTAAAAATGCCCTTTGGTTTACGCAATGCTGCTCAAACCTTCCAGAGATTCATGGACCAAGTTTTCCAGGGATTATCTTTTGTGCATGTCTACATTGATGACATCCTAATCGCCAGTTCTTCTCAACAGGAGCATGCAGAACATCTGCATGCTGTTTTTCAGCGACTTTCACAATTCGGCGTTGTGGTTAACCCAGATAAATGCCTTTTTGCTGTCGCTTCCCTCGAAATCTTAGGACATCATGTCGATCAAAACGGGATTCGCCCTGTGCTTGATAAAATTTCGTCCATCAATGATTATCCATGTCCCACCTCGCTTCGACAGTTACGTCGATTTCTCGGGTTAGTTAATTATTACAGAAGATTTATTCCAAACTGTGCTAACATCGCTCAACCGATGACTGATTTGTTACGCGGAACGGAACGACAATTTAAAATGAATGCAGATGCTGCTGAATCGTTTCAGCGATTGAAATCTGCACTGAAAGAAGCATCTACGTTATCCCACATGTCCAGGAATCCCAACGCTTCACTTTCACTTGCCACCGATGCATCACAAGCAGCAGTCGGCGCTGTCCTGCAGCAAAGTATTGACGGTGTTACTAAACCGCTTGCATTCTTTTCTCGTCGTCTACAACCAGCCCAAACCCGCTATAGTACATTTGGTCGCGAATTGTTAGCTATATATTATGCTGTTCGTCATTTTAGACATTTGCTCGAAGGTCGCGATTTCATTGTTTGGACCGACCACAAACCTCTCACTTTTGCTTTGTCCGCCACAGCTGATAGATATTCACCACGTGAGATACGTCACCTTGACTATATTTCTCAATTTACGAGTGACATTCGCTATCTATCTGCTTCGTCGAACACAGTTGCCGATGCATTTTCTCGCATGCAACTCACAGCACTCAGTCGATCGAACTTCGATCTCACGCAGCTAGCAGAGGCTCAGCAACATGACAGTGACATGCAGCACTACCAATCTTCGTCATCCCTCCGAGTCCAACGTATTCCCATTCCCAACTCCAGTTTGACTGTTTTGTGTGATTTTTCCAACGAACATCCCCGTCCTTTAGTACCGAAATTACTTAGGAAATCCATTTTTGAACATTTTCATTCCCTTTCTCATCCCGGCATTCGTGCTACTCGTAAGTTGATCACTGATCGATTTGTTTGGCCGAACATGCATGCGGATATTCAAAATTGGACAAAAGCCTGTCTCCAGTGCCAACGCAGTAAAGTTCAACGCCATACTCTTAGTGCTCCAGGATCTTTTCCTCCACCAAGCCAACGTTTTCAGCACGTTCATCTCGACATTGTCGGTCCTCTGGCTATCTCTAATGGTTTCACCCACATTTTAACTTGTGTTGACCGTTTCAGCCGCTGGCCTATAGCCATTCCCATTACCGGTATTACAGCTGAGACCGTAGCGAAAAACTTTCTACAATACTGGATAAGTAATTACGGTGTTCCATCTACTATTACTACTGACCGTGGATCACAGTTCCAATCTACCCTTTTTCGTGAGTTGACTATACTCCTCGGCTCTAACCACATCAAAACGACAGCCTATCATCCTTGCGCGAACGGACTTGTTGAACGGTTCCATCGACAGCTGAAAGCAGCATTGATGTCACATGGTAATACTGAAAACTGGGCAGAGAACCTGCCAGTGATCTTCTTGGTATACGTGCTACCGTCAAAGAAGATCTCGGATGTTCTGCAGCAGAGTTAGTTTACGGCACACCACTCCGTCTCCCAGGTGAATTGATCGCATCCCCTGACGTTGCAGCTGACATTACTATTCCCCACTATGTCAATCGCTTACGCTCCTTCATGCGTCAATTACGTGCCACCCCCACTCGCCCATACACCCGTAACGTTTACGTACCAAGTGATTTGCATTCATGCTCTTTTGTTTTTGTTCGAACTGATCATACGCGCAAACCCCTGCAAGCCCCATACACCGGTCCCTTCAAAGTCGTTAGCCGCTGTGACAAATACTTCGTCATCGAACGAAATGGTTCTCAAGATACTGTTGCAATTGATCGATTGAAAGCAGCTTTTATCGAACCAGTCTGCGACGAAACACCGCCTCCAGACGTTCACACCCCAAGTGGTACCCCGGATGTTGACCTTTTCCCTTCAACCCCACCCACTTCTCAGTCGACCCAATCAACCCAACCATGTAAACTCTCTCTTCCATCATCTGACTCACCCTCTCCAATTCACAAAACTCGATCAGGCCGGAGAGTCAGGTGGCCTGCAAACCTTGCAGACTACGCTGATTAACTATGTTTTCGTTTCGAGCGTTTCACTCTCTTCTAACGCTCTAAGGAGGGAGTATTATGGTGTTTTCATTATTGTATATTTTATTACAATAACCCTGCATATTTCATTATTGTTTTGTTTTAATGATACATGTAAATATGTACACAATTTGAATATACGATTCACGCCGCGCTCGTGTTCTGCTTTGGGACAAGTATATCGTGTGTGACTGCCTGGGATTTGTAGGCTGTTATTCGTTGCGAACTGTGTTCCGGTTTATTGCGTTCAATAACCAGAGACGTACTTTGTTAGTGGTGAAATCTCCGTTGGATCAACCGCTACACACCCACCACTGCCAAAACGTATATTCTTTTTGTCTATTTGAAATCTTCCCCGATCGCGAAGCCAAGAGATTATCCGGGTTGAACTTAGGAAGCACCGCGTTATAGCCGATGCTGGAAAAAGAAAAAGCAGTTTCTTCTTCACCAGCACGGTGAGAGGTTAGCTGAAGTAGCATTGTGTATAATAAAAATTAAAAAACACAGAGAACTCTAGCCCTCACTTTATTTACGGGATAACGCTAAAAGATGAAAAACCTAAGCTTGTAAAGCAATTAAGGAGAGTATTCAGGAAACAACTTACCCCAGTTGCGGTCCAACCCCTGCTTAAAACTAGACACGGTACTGCAGGATATAAGTTCTTCTGGAAGAATGTTCCAGAAGTTAACAACCCTAAGGCTGAAAAAGTGTTTCCTGGAGTCTAGCCGACATCGTTTCTTAGCAATTTTAAGTGAGTGGCCCCGGGTGCCCAGCTCGGGACTTAAGGTAAAGAAGTCGTTCATTTGCACGCCACTCAAACCCTTCAAGATCTTAAAGGTTTCTATTAAGTCACCTCTTAAACGACGGCGCCTAAGGGAGAAAAGATCGAGAGACATTAGGCGCACAGCGTACGGTTTCCCTCGCTGACCTTCAATCATGCGAGTTGCGAGGCGCTGTACGCTTTCAAGTCGAAGGATGTCCTTTTTGTAGTGAGGACACCACGCCTGAACACAGTATTCAAGATGCGGCCGAACCAATGCATTGTACAGTGGCAGGAAAACATCGGGTCTTCTGCTCGATAGTTCAGATCAGTAAATTGCCGTGAAAATTATAAGGCAGATTTACATCACATTTAACTTCATCGTTTCAAAAGCATACTTCTGAAGCGAACATATGTCAATGTGAGTTTTATTTGTTTCAAAAAATTCATAGCTGCAAGTGGGAAAAATTAAAGGGTTTCTCTACACAAATCTGCGAGAACGCACCTATGGAGGAATGTGAGTTTACCATCACAATGTAATATTAACCAAATGTAGTTTTTTCTTTTGCTTCTAAATATGCACGATCTATCATCAACAATATTCTGTAAATCAAATCAGAGTTGCCCCAATCGTGAATATATTTTCAATGTCATTTTGTGGCGGAATGGCACGTTATTTAAAATATTAAATGCTAAAGTTGCAACGGGGTGAAGTCCATCAGGTACGAAAATATTTTAACAATTTACAATTCACGATTGAACACACGGCACTTTGATATTGAGTAATTAGTACTGATGGTTCAATCGCATTTGCTTCGGGTTATCTTGTAAGTAATGTAAGGGTTCTGAACAGGATTTATTTAAGGCTTACAAGAAATCGGTATGTTATCTCTAGTTAAACGAATCAGAATGTTTGGTGCGCGACAGAAACCTTATGATGCTTCAAAAAGCACGAGTGTTAAACGGATAATTCTCATCAAAATTAAGAGAATTTTATTATTTATGACATATTCAAAACATTTAGTCCTGTTTGTTCAAAATATAATAGTTTATCTTCAACTAGAACGGTTGTCAGTTGCCCAAAACACGAATGAATTCACGGTTAACTGCTACCACAATCTCGGAGTGGATACTCTGGACAACAAGATGTATTAATTGTTGTCTTCTAAGGAAGGATCAGGCCGTTTCGGATTGTTCTGCGTGCGCAGTTAATCAGAATAATAGTCTCGGTAATTTTAAGTCAGGTAAAATTTAGGACCTTCGAGTACATTGTATTCGCGAAGGTAAAGCCGTCATTCCACATGCTCATAAATACGTATATCAACCCGGTGGTGGATTACTGAGTGCAAGCTTGGTCACCGTGGCTACAAAAGGACATCAAGCTGCTCGAGAGGATTTATCACAGAGCAACCAAAATGGTTGGCTGCCTCCGAAAACTACCATATGAGAATCGACTCGTGCATCTTAATTTGGATACACTGCCTTGCAGACGAGTTAGATTTGATCTAATCCTAACGTACAAAATAATGAACTCAAAGGCGCACCCTCTGAGGCATCTATTTCGCTTCCGGTCAAGCCATGTCACACGTACTCACCCATTGGCATTTGATATTCCACATTCCCACCGGAACTCCCGTCGGTTCTTCTATTCGGTGCGCGTTTGTTTCTTATGGAACTCCCTACCGTCAGATGTTGGCCAATCATCTAGTGAAAGGAATTTCAGGAACAAATTGGATATATTTATGCGTAGTAATTCCACCCTGCATCCCGTTTATATAACATGATCTTTTTCCAAACGAATAATTTTTTTTCATCATACAGCGACAATACATGACATTTTTGTAACTTCGAAACTGTCGATCTTCCTAATGATTCAATTTATTTTGTATATATATTTATTGTCCTTATACGAATATCCTGTGGTGTTGTACAGCTACTAGCTTTTTTATACCATAAATTCTTGAATCTTGAAGGCATACAATATTATTTTTCCGAGTCATGTTGCTGGATTATCTTTCATCCGAAGACGTGCCGAATTATTCCCAACAAACTAAACTGGTGTATGCACACAGCTTGATGTCGTACACTACTTTTTGGCCTGGATAAGTTCAGACAGCTAGGCGCTTCTTAGCACTATTCGTCATGATCAGAAATTGCTAATATTGGTAGATATGAGCCAAGAATGGCACGGAATTAATTGAACTGGAAATAAAATCATCTCCAAGGCCAAAACTAGTTGCATTTGAGAATGACTTGAAGAATGATATTCGACTCTGCAATTAATCAATTAGCACGTCCAATTGGACGAAATTTATAATGAATGAGTACATATCGGCAACGAGGACACGGAAGAAATGAGATCGCACGCGCAAATATAATCAAATGATCATCATCGCCAAGCTGCTTTGCAAGAATTTTGTCCTAGCATGAATAACTACTCGTAATCAACGTTATCAGCTCGGAGAACAATTCTGAGTTACAATAGCACTAGTCTATGCCACACTTTTCCCACTAAGTTTGTACGAGTATTGAAGATCACGGCAAATGAGCATTTTCCTTTAGATATACATGAAAATTCTTGTAGCTCAGGGTGGACATGTTGTTCAAATTGTGTATCGAAAGTTCGAAAAACGTTTACCCGATGATGTCATCTAGCTTGATGACGAAACCTCCTGCACAAGCAAGGCCAAGTCGGCGAACACCAAGTATTTCGCTTACTTGGCCGCTAACGCTAGCGGTTTCGAAGCTGCGCATGTTAGCACAGCGCCACCGTGATCTTAATTGTCGTGTAAACTGCGATCCGAAAGTAAACGTAGTCAAGCACTCGCTACCAGAATTTTTAACGTGCTTTGTGCAAAATTAGATCTCGCGTCATTTGAGATATATTTAGGTAGAAAAACCCCATGTGGTGCATCGAAATCGATTGATCACATTAATTTTTTGCCTCATTCAAAGTTAGGACAATGTTGCTAGGCTCGATTCTGATGTTTCACCACGCGAATCCTATCAAAACTGCATCGCTGTAATGAGCTAAACTAATTTCTCAGAGTTTAACTGTTGTGAAGATATCTGAAACGATCAATAATGCATTTCATAGAAGGGAGTGGTGTAAGACTGGACAAGAATACTGTGAGGCGTATTGTGTACACAGTACGCTGATCTAAGATCCAATCTGCAGTGATTGGCAACAAACTCAAACAATCCAAATTGATTGCTTCGCCTGGAAAGTGGTCAATAGACTGTGCTTCACATCAATCGGAAGCAAAAACTGCACCAAACATATTTTTAGATTCAATTCAATGATCTAATGCAATGACATACACGTGACGTCAAATGTTTGGGAGGTAATGAGATACAGAAGAGCGATTATTGTGAAATCAATCACTGTATGTCATGTACTGTATTCACATTATAAGAGTATGGACCGAGTTAACGAATGCCTAAATAGTATACTCGGTTCATATGCAACTAAATGCTTTTAGATGTGCATATAGTCTCCCGACTCTCAAACGTGCAGCTAGCGAAAGATGTTGTAACAAGAAGTTTATTGCAAAATTCTCAAATGCAAAAATGTCACATTTGGGGAAAGTTAAAAAAAGATAGCAAAACCACTTGAAAGTACTCGCAAATTTTTGATGCAGAAATCAGCAAAGACCAGAGTATAGGTTGTCGATTATTCCAGCAAAATAATCTTGCAGCACAGCGCGTGAGAGTTTCAAATTAGCAGTCAGCATTTTATTCTCGATGGTGAAAGGTTCAGCAGAGAGATGTATGGCTTTGACCTGTGAAAAAGGTTAATAGTAAGTGAGTACAGAATCACAAACGGAAAATCAGTGCGATTGTAACAACCGGTAATCTGTTTTCTGAAAATTAAGCCCATGCGATTGAACAGGGTCCATTGATCAGGGTTCGGAGCTAGAGCTGAGCACATTTACCCGTATATGTGGATAGGGAAACTGAATAACCGTTTTACAGCATTTGGAGCGACCTATAGTGAGAAAACGTGTTGATCAGACCACGTTATTAGGTCGTAAGATTAATCTACAGTGGTCAGAAGTGAGGTGGAGATAAAATCTTGATACAAACAGTGAAAGGGAAAACCTTCAGGAGGTTATCGGGCTGCGATCACTCGATTTGTCCATAAACGTTCAAGTCGGCCGATGTGTGCTCATCCTATCCCAGTGTTTGTGCTTACATTTTAATAGGTTCCTCCATCAACAGATGTTATCGCGGTTGTATGACAGTCAATAATTGATGGCCTGTCGAGGAAACACTGCCTGTGAGAATGGTGATGGCAATCGGAATTACAATTATGCTTTAATCAAACAGCTCCGTATACACCGAAGAAGCTTACCTGTTCAAAGCCTTTCAGACCATGCAACTCCCCCGTACGATGTAACAGAGAAAGTACCAAATGATTGGCAGCCGAATTGGCACACAACTCTGATAAATCATCCGGCACATTGTTTGAGCCGCTATTCGTGAGAGCTCGTCGCAACGCATCACGATACGGGACCACCACTGCAACGGGGTAATCGTTCACTGGTCTGCCGTCAACAAAAATGTGCTCCACCAAGTTGCATAATTGATAAATTGACTCAACTCGTTCGGGGGAAACGTATTCACCTTGAGACAATTTGAACGATGCCTTACAGCGACCAACGATCTGAAGTTCTCCTCGCTGAAAAACGTTTGCGGGAAATCTCATTTTAAAAATTTGAAAATCGAAAAAGTTTAATATAGTTACGGCAATAAAGTGGAGCAGTCGAAAGGAGATAAAAACCCTTGTTCAGTAGTTAAAGCATTAAAAATCTGTGGTTCATTCACTGAAATTGCTCATATCTCGGGGGGATCTCGGGTGTGACAGCATGCAATTCAAAACTCCCCAATGAAGAGAAGCCAAATATATAGAAGCACGATCTGACTCGCTTTGTACGATCAGAAACTATAAACGTATTAAAAAGCAATCAAAACACTACCGAATTTGTAAAATAGATTTTAAAAGTGATATTATTCCGATATTATTCTAATCTTCGCGTCTATGTGCGAGATGGTGGGCCTCTGAAAGATTCGTGAACAGAGCGGAACCTGATTAGGGTACACAGGGCTCACTGACGTGACGTGCTGTTGGATTAATTTTGACCTCCGATATTTTTGGATATAACTTTTTTGGTTTTCATCCGATCGGTTTCATTTTTGGATATCTATCTGAAAGCTTGCTACGTCGGATCTATTCACACAAGAATCATCCATCTGCAACGTGTCGTTCTTTGTGTACGTCAACCGTGGTTTTTTCTACAGTTTTTTCGTTTATTTGAATCGCTTTTGTGTTTCTGCTGTTCGATTACCACATCGGTGTTTATCATTGTCGGGAACTACTCGGAGAAATACACAACGTGATATCGAATTCACGCCAAAAATAACAAAGGGAATCTGGCAAATTAGCAGCTAAATCGAGTGACGAAATTTTCCGGCAACCCGTCATTTTGGTTGACCCCGTTAACATGAAACAATCTGATGTTCGCGAAACGTGCGTCGTCTGAACGAAAGTCGTCAGTGGTAAGGTCAAATCTGTCACGTGTCAAAACTGTTCCCACAAATGCCACGCAAAATGCGACAAATCATTGACCTCGGATGCGCTGTCGATCCTGATAGATGAAAACATGCCTGATGTATGCTACGTGTGCAAAAGTTGTCGAGCTAAACCAAACTCAGATTTAACTGCTCGAACAAGTGTTGCGCAAGGCAACCTGGATGATCGGATGCTGAGCTTAGAGCTTACCATACAAACGTTGAAGACATCGGTAGAGACTCAAAATTCTCAGTTTGCCAGTATGTTTTTCAATAAATCGGAAACCACTGACGGTAATACCAGTCAGATAAACGCTAAATCTTCGATTATTCAACACGAATGTTTAGGTGTTGCAAATGTGCCGGAGTGTCTTGAGGAGCGTCCTTTTCATCAAAAGGCCACCTTTACAAATGCGACTGTTAAAGGCCTGTCTGCCCAAAACATCCGTGGTTCGCAAAAAGATACGAAGCCAAAGCCACCTGCTCACCTGAAGGATCAGCGAAAACCCTTAGGTTCAAAACCAAAAGTCATCGTGCAAAACACTCCCAAAGTGGACACTATAGGTATTCGATCTAAGGTAGTTGGAACGTCCAGCAACCAGCGAAAGCGCCAAACACAGAGTGTACATTCAGTCCATGGACTAAGTGTGATTTGCACCAACGTAAAGGAAACGAGTGCCACCTTACTAGGGGACAGGCTAAAGCACGATAAAGAAGAATGGAAAAGGTTGTGCAACGACATGGACTTGGAGCCAGTTGAACTTCTATCATTGATACGACTAAGCCGTAAACCTACTTCTTCAAATCTGGGCCAGCCAAGATTGCTTAGAATCACGGTTCGCTCTGAAAGGGATCTTGAAAACATCTTACTATCCGCATTTCTCCTGCGTAAGGAGCGTTCAGAGACCACTGCAAGGATCTTTGCTGATGTGCCCTGGTGGGAAAGGGCCCGAAAGGACCGGCAACAAAACCAAACGAAACAGAGGGATGATCGAAGTATAATCCTTTTGGGAGTTCCAGAAGCTGATGAAGCAACTGATAAAGCGGTGCAGCGCAAACATGATCAGTTACAATGGAGATTCCTCAGTGATATACTTGGTTTGCATGATGTAGCTGTGACGGACACGTTCCGCATCCCCAAATCTACGAATTATAAGGGCATCGGTCCTAAGCCCCTTAAAATAACGTTCTTGCGTGATGATATGTTGAACACGGTCAAAACTCGTTGGGAAAATGGCCGCAGAATAATCCCGCGAGAAATTAGACTAGGTGCATCGAAACACCATATTGGAAAGATAGATGCACCACTAAGTTCAAGAGAAACACTACCAAGTCAATCAGTTGTTGACGTGTCAGAATCAATTTCAGCCGATACGATAGATCACTGTGTTCCAACAGTACAACCCCAAAACGATCAAGCATCCCTGCAAGCAAAAAACCTTCAGTTGCCGACTCTGGAGGCGTCGGCCTAACATATATTTTGCACTTCACTAGCCTCCTTTCCCACACCCCATCCTTGTTAAGAAAAACAACTATGAAATGCATCTACACCAACGCACAATGTCTCGGAAACAAAATCGGTGAACTGCGTGCAGTTTTTTTGAGATGTTAACCAGACATCATCGCCGTAACGGAAACGTGGCTGCAGACTCAGCAAACAAATAGTGAACTTGAATTACCAGGAATGTCACTTATTCGTCATGACCGTGAAACCAGAGGAGGAGGAGTAGCTTTGTATTATAGCCAAAACCTTCTGTGCCGTGAGTTTACGGATCCAGACATCGTGTTACTGGATACACTCTGGTGCTCAATCCGACTAGCTAACGGCGAAGACTGTGTTTTGGGAGTAGTATATCGGCCACCGTCTGCACAGGAAACTTACAATCTGGCCCTACTGGATAAAATTCGCATGGTTACTTCCAGATACACTTGTGGAATTTTGATTATGGGTGACTTCAATTTACCGAATCTGCAGAGCAGCACCATTTACCCAGAACACTCCCTCGAGCGCGCATTCAGTGAGTTGTTTGACGATATTCCTCTTTATAACCACATTACATGTAATACCCGATACCGCGGAAACGATTTACCCTCACTATTAGATCTCGTTCTGACAAGCAATGAACATGACATTGATAACGTTGCTTACGAAAGTCCACTGGGACTAAGTGATCACGTCGTCATCCAGTTTGACTATCTGTTTGAAGCTGTAAGAACAAATGATGCCTGTAAAAGAGTTAGGCGGATCAACACTATGGCGTTGAGTGATGCTCTGAAAAACACGTTTAACTGCCAACCGGAAACCAGCAACGTACATGACTTTTGGATATGGCTAATATCTAATATCAAAAGTTCAATCGAAGTGAGCTCCGAATTTGTCCTCAGGAACTCAAGAAAAAACTTTGAATTTAAATTAAGAAGCCGAACTCGTAAGTGGTTAACGGTACGAAACATTGCTTGGCGACATCATCGGCAAAACCCATCATCCGAGACCTGGGAAACATTCCGTTTACTGCGGAACAAAGTAAACAAATTTGTCATCCAAGACAAGTTGTGCTTCCAAGAAGTAATATCAAGCTTGATGGAGCGAAACCCCAAAATACTATATCGTATGGTTAACAATCAAGCTAAGGTGAAACCT